>BMAW01087746.1:350979-391311 GCA_019974015.1 Nephila pilipes
TATATATATATATATATATATATATATATATATATATATATATAACAGGTCAATCGAAAAGTCCCCGGCCTGACACATAGATGGCGCTACTAGAATTAAATCCATATGTTTTTTAGTTAGCCCTAACCCTCAAAAGATGCGTGTATAAATTTGACAGCTGTCGGATCATTAGTTTGTGCATTATAGCATTTTGAGTGAAGCAACTTTTGTTATTGTGAAAAAAATGGATAAAAAGGAATTTCGCGTGTTGATAAAATGTTGCTTTTTGAAGGGAAAAAAATGCAATTGAAGCAAAAACTTGGCTTGATGCCGAGTTTTCGGACACTGCCCCAGGAAAATCAACCATCAAGGATTGGTATGCTAAGTTTAGACGTGGTGAAATGAGCACCGAAGACGGTGAACGCAGTGGATACCCAAAAGAGGTTGTTACCGACGAAAACATTAAAAAAATCCATAAAATGATTTTGAATGACCGTAAATTGAAATTGAATGAAATAGCAGACACTCTAAAGATACCAACTGAACGTGTACATCATATCATTCACGAATATTTGGGTATGAGAAAGCTCTGTGCAAAGTGGGTGCCGCACGAGCTCACTTTTGACCAAAAACAACGACGAGTTGATGATTCGGAGCAGTATTTGAAGATGATCAAGCGTAATAAACCCAAGTTTTTGCGTCGATATGTGACAATGGATGAAACATGGCTCCATCATTTCACTCCGAAGTCCAATCGGCAGTCATCCGAGTGGACTGCACACGATGAACCCGCTCCAAAGCGTGGGAAAACGCAACAGTCGGCTGGCAAGGTTATGGCGTCTGTATTTTGGGATGCGCATGGAATAATTTTCATTGTCTACCTTGAAACAGGAAGGACCATCAACAGCGACTATTTCATAGCGTTATTGGACCGTTTGAAGGACGAAATCGCCGAAAAACGGCCGCATTTGAAGAAAAAGAAAGTGCTGCTTCACCAAGACAATGCACCGTGTCACAAGTCAGTGAAAACAATGGCATGAATTGGGCTTTGAATCGCTTCCTCATCCACCTTATTCTCCAGATCTGGCCCTCAGGGACTATTTCCTGTTCTCAGATCTCAAAAGAATGCTCGCTGGGAAGAAAGTTTCGTCGAATGAAGAGGTGATCGCCGAAACTTAGGCCTATTTTGAAGCAAAGGTCAAATCGTACTACAAAAATGGTATAATGAATAAAAAAAAACTAATTTTAACTAATAAAAATAATTAATAATTTAAATAAACTAATTTATATGAATAAAAAAAACTAATTTTACCAAAAAAATGTGTTTTACTATGGTAGGCCGGGGACTTTTCAATCGACCTGTTATATATATATATATATATATATATATAATGATAGTGGTAGATAAAATAAAATTATTTTCATAAAAGAGACTAAAAATAAGAACGAACCTCGCAGATACTCAACTTAATCTGTGTCGCATCAATTAAAATATGACGTTCAATGAAAATCTGGGCCTTATCAGAAAGTATATGATGGAATGTTTATTTCTTTTATTTCGTAAACAGTGTTTCCTCTGACGTCGATTTCAGATAAACATAACTTTCGAGATAATAAGTCATTTTTGACGCTACTATTTGGCTCCAATATTTCAAGAAGTTTTGTCATTGTAAGTTAAGCTTAAATTTATCATTTCTCAGAAGCTATAGATACAGCTATATTTATTGAGGGAGAAATGGAGTATTTGTGAACCAGCATGTGTATAAATCACTGTCACTGATTCATGGACTATTTCTTGGAATCTGTATTCCAAACATTTATTTTACATTGGAATATTTTTTTTATTAATAGCTCTTTTTCATATGTATCGTGCATTTTATTCTTTGCACATGTATTTCAAGTAATTAAGTGAGGATGTCAAAAAAATTAAATGCGAAAAGTTTTTCAAAATTAATAGGATTTTGAAAAAAAATTCAGTAACTCTTTAACTTACCCATAATTGTTAAAAATTTAACTTTAATTTTTTTAAAATTTTAAATTATTATATACACAATAAAATGAAAAGCACAAAAAATTTAATATTCATATATTTTTAAAAAATTGCAATGTTTTTTATGAAAAGATACAAAATATATATTCCTAATTTTTTTTTTTTATATGCATCAAAATAACATCTACAAATATTTTAATAAAAATTTTATATTTTTTAAGGAACCTTATTATGAAGTATTTCAACGAAACTATTTTTACTTTATTAATTATTTTTATTAAAATATTTCATATAACAAAAGGTATATCTTATACGTTATGTATAAATAAGAGAAAAATTTATCTCAGGAATTCGAAATGCAGTGGAATTGGGTTTTTTTTAAAAATTTTTTATTTCAGAACTATATGTTCTGCTCCCGGTTTATAAGAAACGTTACTTATAAGGTTTGTCAAGATTGTAAAGTGTAAGATTTATAAAGTAGCCTATGAAAAGGATATGAAAGTATTTTGAGGCAGAGGAGAGAGATACTATGTTATAAATAATAATAATAGTTATAACATAGTAATAATAATAATAATATTTGATTTTTGAAAGACTAATTCGAAAATTCTAATTTTTTTACTTCAAAAGATGAAAATAACCTGAATTGTACAATGTGAATAAAGAAATAATAAGATACTACTTTTTGGTGTAATATAATATTATTTAGGATCCAACATGTCGCATATCGCACTTCTGCGGTGTCATACCCAGCCTTCTGAGAAGTCAACCTTTAAACCACAACTACTTAGCTATGCTTTATGAATAGGAATCTTAGCTCGTTAAATAATTATAGTTGTACACAGATATGTGCACAGACTAATTATTATGTATATAGTTCATTTTATACGCAAAGGGATGATACTTTTATTTGGGATACTTTTATTCAAAGTTAATGATAACATTTTTTATATTGGTTGAATAATTATTTAAAATATATTAAATTCTTTTTGAGGGGAACACAAGTATTCTAATGCTGCCCCCAAACCTTTCAATTATTTGAAGATTAGATTAGAAGGATTAGAGACTTCTAATTTACTGTCAACTCTGTTGTTACTTACTGCATTTTTCATACGGAATTGTTACTATATTATTTTCATAATATTAATTGGTATCATTATAATACACTGAAATATGGGGCTGATCACTTCACCAATCAACACAAAGGAAACATCTTACTTGTAAAACAGGTAACGAAAAAGAAATTTTAATGAATACACGCCTTATTATTATCACATGAACAGCTAACATGTTATCGCTTCCGTTACAGGCGTGGGAATTCAGTCGGTTGTCTTTTCGCTAATTTATTTTTATGTCTTTCCCCACGCTGTTGAGAAATGAGAAAGCGAAGAATTTAATGGTTTGCAGGAAACAAACGCAGCAGGTTTCAAAAATTAAATATTCAGCGGTGTCGGAGTTGTTTGGCACTTAATGATTCTTGTTTCAACACATCTCTGATAATTAGAGGCGGAAATTTATGACTGAAAGACAGTCCAGCGCTTTACCAACAACATTAAGGTCGTTGATTCTCGAGTTAAATTTCAGATATATTCTACACATGTTCCCATATTCTGTTTTTCTTCCTGAGGTGGTTATTTTTAACTAGGTTAACTGAAATAATTATACTTCTCGTAACCTGCTCGATGTGTTGGAATAGTTTTGGGGGCGTTTCCTAATAAAATAAAAAAAAAGAAAGTGTTTAATTTTTTTTTTTTTTTTTGCATTCATTGCTTTATATTGCCTTTTTTTATTAACTAAAGAAACGTTATCTATGATTCCGATAAAATTATCAAAAAAATGCGAAACATAATTTTCTTCAGTGCCATATTGATGGTAAAAAATATTCTATAAAGAAAATATTAATTGTGCTGAATTTATTATTAATGCTACTAGGATACGTGTTGGTTCGTTTTAAATTAATTTCTAATTAAAACTAATTCGCATTCTGATTTATCCTTAAGAACGTTATGATCAGCATGCGAAATTTATTTTCATTCGAAGATTTCATGCACTGATTTGCTTGGAGACAATAAGGAAGTGAAAAATCATAATTGAGGCTCTATCTACGAGGGATGCTCAGAAAGTTTCGTCATTTTTGAAAGAGCACATGGTACATCAGATGAAAGAAACAGCCACCATAAGAATCCACACCCTTTGCTGTTCAGCGACGGAAGTAGCAACAGCTGAGGAGGAATGATGCATGCGCAGTACGACGAAGGTACGAGAGCAGCAGCAGAGTGCTCGAGACGCGACTGACAACATGGTTGGAAATGGAAGTGCATGCTGGTGTCCAGTATGAATAAGTATGTGGGAATGATCACCCATGAACGCTTACAGACAGTGAATGGTGAACAGGTCATGTCTCGTCAAATGGTTGGACGTTGGTGTTGCTGTTCTGCGAAAGATGGCATAGTGTGGAGGATAAAGATCGAAAAGAGCATCCCTCCACATTCATGAAGAAAACAACACTGTTAAGAGTACAGGGTATGATGTTAGTGGATAAGAGCTCATAACGGTATCAGATGTGGCATGCACACTTCGTATTTGTCGTGCTGAGGTTCATCCAAAACATTACCGAGGTGAAGAAGGCAGTGTGATAATTCCTTGCATCGCAGGATACCGAAATTTACCACAGTGGTTTCTCCAAACTGAATGCATGCAGTGACAAATGTCTCAATGTGGATTGTGACTGTGCTAAATAATAGTGCAATGTATATAGTTCATGATAGCATGATTTATTTTTATGCAATAAATTTTCCTTGTGAAAAAAATGACAAATTTACTTTCGGAACATCCCTCATTGTTTGTCAGTTAGGTATAGTGAAATGCATACTTATACATTTAAATATATCATTGTACTTATACGGATGTTAGGTATAATATTATCTTTATTTTGTGATTTCTTTCTTTTTTTTATTTCAAAGATCCGTATAATACCATTAGGTCATTTTTATGTAATGTGCAATATCTGAAAGAGAGTTGCCTAAATAGCTGTTAAAATATTTTGTAATACTTCTTAAATTATTTATTTTCATCATAAGGGATAGCAAGGCATTTTCTTTACTAAGTTTCTTACTAATTCTTTATGAAGGCTCTCGTCTACCAGTCATTTTGATTTCATGAACATAATGCTAATCCTATAGAATTTCCAATAAGGAACTCAAACCTAGACTCTGATAACAATTGGAATTAAATCAAATACATCCGAAAGGACCAAAAATAATAATGGGTTTTGTGAAGTTACGGATTTTCTCCCATTCTTAAAAATACTTTTATTCCTATTTTAACGGATCGTTTGTAGGTTTTTAGTCTTTCAAAATGTTTTAACAAATCGGGTAGAAAATTTAATTCCACAGAGACGATCATTATTTTTTTCTTTTAGATATTCTTCTTTCGGATATGCTTTTTTCTTTACATTAAAACAGATAAACGAGTCTAGATTTGAGGAAGAATGTAAAAATTCCACAGGGCTACCATTATGTTCATGAAATTAAAGTAACTGGTTGACTGATTTGTACAAAATGTATTAAAACATGTAACAAATATAGCAATACGTCTAAATGCGCCCGAGAACTATTTGTCTTGCAACGTTTTAGGGACTACAGTTGCCTTTCGTTCTTTTTACATAGCACTCTCATTCGTCTACAGCTTTAAATAGAATATCTCATCTATTCTAAAAAAATTAGTTTCTTTCATTTCTTAAGAACAGAGCTTCACAAATATAAAGATAGAAAATCTGAGTCTGCATATTACATTAAATCAGAAGATCCTTATGTAAGTGAGATTAAATAGCTATAAGTATGTATACATATTACAGATGAAATGTTTATAAACGAATATTATTAAAACCTAAATTGAAAGAAAAATGTATGAGGAGGGGTAAAAAGTACTTGTACTTGAAGACAGATAGCTTCATTAAGGAAAATTGTTGTTATAATTGGGTGCTGACATCTGTTGAATGGAGCCAAAACAAATATGACACTGATTCATGAATTAATTTTGATTTGGTAGTCATTTGATGCCAAATCAAAACTTAATTGCCCTCTCGTTGATGTCTCGACATCATTTTGCCAAATCAAGGGAAAATCAAAGAGTTGCGTTGCTTCAAGTGAATCTTTTCCAAAAAAAGAAAAGAGAGGATCATTGACAGGAAAAGTTATGACGAAGAATTTTCAGGTGCCAAAGACGTCATGATCATGAATACGGGTAACTTTGTCAATCTTACATAGCTGTCTAGTGAGTCATGACGCTATATATATATATATATATATATATATATATATATATATATATATACTAAGAATTTTGTTACATTAATTTTTTTTCTTTCCCCCAAAATATCTCTCGATACTTATGATTTAAAATGGTAAAAAAATGGTTTAATTAACTAAGTTTTACAACATTTTAATAAAATCTTTTATTATATAATAATTCTCGGGAGAAGGAGAGATGAAAAACTTGAAAGCTACATTATTGATTTTTCGTATACTTTCAAGTCACAATGCATATGGCATATTCCGACAGTCAGGTGCAAAAAGCGAGAAACATATTTTCCAAAGTAGGTTTAACATTCGAAATATTTGTTTCTGCATGGAGTTTTTTTTTTTTTTTTTTTTTTTCATTCCCGTTTCCTCCTAATCGTAAAGAATACTTTCATCCAGCTTTTTTTTTCACACATTTTGATGTCTCCACAGCTATCATCATCGAATATTTTTTTCCTTCATATTTTTACTCTGACTTGAACCATTTTTTTTTTTTTCATTCACTTATTTTTTTTCAAAGAGCGGAAGGATACACTGTGGAAAATTCGAAAGGAAGGAAAAAGGGAGAAGGGGAAGAATTCTACCAGTGGTTTTGTGTTGAAGAAGAAATATCCGAGGACGAATGGTCGAAACATTTGCATTTGTTTTTGTGCGCAACTACCCTGTACTTTACGCAGCCCTCCTGAACACCTGAGGTTCTTTCGTTTTCCGATATGGAAGGGCAGGAAAAGAGGAAAAGAATTCTTTCCCAAATTTATCATTCTCCCATTACTTGGAGAGGATTGAGTCGGTCAACCTTCGACATGTTTGGTCTGGAGAAATACAATTTTTCTTCGTTTTTACTAAAGTAAGAATAGTTTTCCAAGGTAAAAAAAGCCGGGAAACATTTACTTTTAAAAAAACAGACAATAGTATTCAAAAGACTAGTTTTTTAAATAATTCTTTACAAAATATTTAATGTTTGACGCAACCAGCCATTTCTCCTTTCATTTTTTTTTTCCGGGAGGGAGAGAAAAATATTTTGAATATTTAGAATTGTTTCTGTCACATACGATATCATGCTATTCTAGGGTAATTTCTCAGTTTAATGATTTTTAAAAATTTCTAACTCTTGTTTTTCAAAATTAAATATTAAATTTAAAAAACTTCATCAGAGATTTATGAAGAAAAATTCATATTTTTGACTGTTAAATTTCAAAAATTTACCAAAATTGAAAGTAAAATTATCTTTAAAATTATTTAATTTTTATTTATGGAACTGTATTCATTGGTTATATACTTGATATGTAAATCTGAATGGATATGCTGGGAAAAGATGTTTTAAAAGTTTCAAAATATAAAATTTCATCATAAATAAATGTTTACATAAATATTCACATTAAAATCAATATAATCCATAAAATTTCGGAACAGATAATATTTCACCAAATGTAGGATGTCGTAAAATGAAGAAAGCCATTTAAAAAAAAATTTAAAATTTTTATAAGAAAAATATTTTAACAGAAAGCTAATCAAATTAATTAATAACATTTTTATTTTTTCACATACGCCCTTCTAATGAATTAAAAAGAATCATCTTGAAATTATTAAAAACATTCAATGTGAGAAAAAAATAAAATTTCAACAAATGTTTCAATTTCCATATTTCACAGGATCAGTACAACGACACAGAACATAATTTATCTCAAAAAAATCTTCAATATGAAAAATATTTTTTTCAAAATTATCTTAATTATTTTATTGCTAGTTTATAGAAACAATCTCATTTAAATCAGGAGGAAGGAACAGGGAAATTTAATATTTTTTGTGCATTGAAGAATTATCTCAAAGCAAATTACATAACAACATATCCTTACAATTTAATTAATAATAAATAGCAACAGAACGTAATTATTACTGAGGTCTTGACTTTGAAAGAATCGCCTTATTTATTCTAACTATTCCATCTCAATACACGTATTCTTATTTCTTTTTTTAGATATAAATGGAGAGAGCAAGTTAAGACAGATTGGTGTATCAACACTTATCGGGAGTTCAATAAGCTTTTTTTTAAAGTTAAATGAAAAATTTCAGCAACCTTTTTTGGAGAAATTGTATAACTTTTTCTCCTGAATTTGGTATCCTTAATCATTTAAGACTTCGCCAATATATATATTTTAAAGAAATTATCTGAATATAACAACATATTTATAAAATTTTGTTCCTGAAAATTTTCAAACTCAAATCATGTCTCAAGTATTTTCCTAAATTTCATTTTATAGTTTCAAATGCTCGTTTCTTTAATTTAAATTAAAATGCTCGTTTCTTAAAATTCTCGTTAAAAGCTTTTTTTAAAGAAATTTTACATGTTGAATTTATGCTTTATTTATATTTTCTGAAAGTAAAGTTATGTCCACCACGGACGATGTTTAAGAAAAATGGATTGTCAGAATAACATAAATATTCTTTATTTGTACAAATATTTAATAATTTAATTTATATACTTCCTTCGCAAAGAAAAAATTTAATAAAATGAAAAAAATAAAAGAAACAAAAAAAAAATTCAGTCCTTCTTCTGATTATGGGAGAATAAATTGCCTTCCTTTTATTGACTTTATAAATTTAAAATGCCCTAAATCAAAGATTAAAAATTATTTTTTATTCCATCTGTAAAAATTTACTAACTTCCTAAGAAGTAAAACAAAATAGAAAATTACTTTATTGGCTATTTAGATTCCGAGAGGTTTTCAAAGGGAAACAGACAATAAACTTATAAATATATTACTATGTTAAATTAGAATTTATTTTTAATAAATAACAACAGATGTTTGTGATACCAAATTCATAGAATTTTTGTGTTTCTTTTGATAAAAATCGTAATTTTTTACCCATTTGTTCTAACTGTAAGCCGAACAATTAGTTATGACTTTGTAGCTCGTGAGAGAAATGAGAGGTTTTAATTCATAAAAATATAGAAACACTAAAAAATTTTTAAAACATGAGTAGTTTTTTCATATTTTCTGATGTTTTGTGTTTATTTATTTCTCACCAGATTTGTTTCATGAAATATTTATCAATACTGACTGACAAATAATAAGATAAAATAAAATTACATCAATTCCATTACATTTGTATTTTGCAATAAAATATGCACTTTTTTTATTGTTTAATGAAATCAACTTAAATCAGTGCAGTAAACAAACATAATCATAGCTTCTTAAAGGTGTTGGTCAAAAATTATTTGCAAACTATCCAAACGTAACCACGGAACCGTAATAAATACAGACCACAAACTGGTGTCCATTAGCGTATTTGACACTTCTCCTTTAAAAGCTCTAATTTTAAACACACACACACACACACACACACACACATATATATATATATATAGTGTGGTGTTTCGTTGAAAAGTAATGCTTCCTTAGCCTAGTTATAACTATTTAATTTTTATTCTATTCGCATGATTCCTATTGTACTTGAAAGCTACATGTATCAATTTACACAATGTATTTTTCAATTTTTGCATACACTCATCCCTTTCCAAGAACAAACCCAGTGCATGATATGTTAGACAAACACTTCGGGGAAGAGTTCCAGTGGTTGCTGTCGACACAAGGCTTTAATTGTTGCTTTTACCTCACCGACAGAACAAAATAATATTTCTAAAGGTGCTCTTTTTGTCTTTTGGAAGAGGTGAAAGTCGAATGGCTCCTGATTAAGTGCAATGATGTATAGCTGCTTTAACTTCATTTCCATGTCTGTTGCCATTTAATGTTTTCAGGACGTTAGCGACACCTGGAAACAAAGAAAATAAATGCATCAAACACATTACATAGATCATATATATGGAGATTTCTGGTACAAGAATAATTTTGAAACTCTGGTAGAAAATACAAAAAGTTAATGCTATGGAGGTATTAATTTTCAATCAAATTCATGTACCATATTGCATTATATATTATTGGTAAAATTATTACCTTGACATTTCAAGAGAAAAAATTTAGTTAATGCTACATAACTGACATCAGTAAGCATTGTAGGCTACGCTTAATAGTATTTTATTCTTATAATTTAATTTTGCCTAATAGTTTGTTACTTATTAAGCACTGAAGTAGTAGAACTGTTTTCAAATGCATTATTATCATCATGATTATACAAATGCAGTTAGTATATCTCTCCATTAACTGAAACTCCAATTTGTTACCTCTATAACGTGTTATTTTTTTTACAGAGTCTGTGTTTTTTCTCATAATACAGATTATTTTGCGGCTTTGGAAAATAAACATTGTCATTCTTGTTGTTTAGAAATTTCAAGGTGATAATTTTTTTATTTGTGCAACATAACTTAGTTTATAATTATTATAAAATACAAGCAGTAACATTTATTATTGATTTGAAAGTTTGAAGATGATTTTTACTTATGAGGATTTTTCTTAAAATAATTGTTGCGAATATCTATATGGTATAAGAAGCATCATATATATATATATATATATATATATATATATATAATGTTTCAAATTTAGAGTAGTTTTTAAATTCAAATACTTTATTTTTCAAAAATTAAATAATTTCGTTCTGTAAAACATGAATTTCCTTTTCTTTCTTTCTTTTTTAAATGGACAAGAATGGCGGTTTTAAGATGGGTCAGTATATTTTTAGACTAGCACCCCTGCTTATGAATACGCGCTTTTACAATATTTTTTGGTGTTGTTTCTTTTCCACGCATGTTTTTCTTTTCCTGTCTTTCGTAGATGGGTAAATTGCACCTAAGAGGTTACGGAATAAGACAAGTCCTCTGTTATTTCTTATTTTTTCAAAGTTTAATCCCGGCACATAATCTATTTTGTTTTTCTCTACCATCGCAATCTAAGAAGAAAAGTATGAAATATCTGTGTTTCCTACAATCGAGAATAAACAGGCAAAATATGATGGTAGTTTGCTTTCTTAGAGAGAAAAAAATATTCATCATTTTTCAACTATCTTAATAATAAGAGAAACTTGGAAAAAAAAATCTAGTTCGTCATTTCGTCGAATAATTTGCAACGTTAAAATCGAGAAAATCTTTTTCTTTCAGTCCCAAGAATTTTTTTGAAATGCTTAAAATTTACTTCTGCATCTTGTCGTACTGTTCAGTCTGCCTTCTCGAGGAAAATAAAGAGCAAATGATTTAAAAGAGAAAAAGAGAGAGAAATTCTTTCTACGTAGAAGATTTACTGGTTCATCGCAGTTAAACAAGATGAAACAGTGAAATCAATGTATATTTAAAAACTTGGCCTCGTAAGATTTTCATTTTGTTACGGGAAATCAATATATAAGACTTTAATAAGAAAGTTATAAGGGGCTGTTCTATTGTCAAACAAGATATTTTTAACCAAAATAATTTTTTCATGTTACTTATTTCTGTTATGTGTTCAAAATATTTAGTTTTATTGGAGAAAGCCATTTTTGGTCAAAATACAGTGAATAATTGTTAATTGATCAAAAAAATAACAACGACAATAATCAAAGTGTATATAAACATATGATCTAGAGAAAATTCTGGAAGAAAAGTAGTAAAAGTAGAATACTCGAAGAGGATCGAAAGTAAAGAAAATCGCATTCCAGAGAATCTCTCGTCATCCACATTTATCAAAGAATGCAAGCTCAATGAAAGATCCTTAGAACACTCTATCGTAAATCCCGTCCTTATAAAAAGTAAATGGTTGAAAGAGTTATTCATTCAGATTCAGGTAATTTAGTAAATCAAAAAGAAAGTTCTTCCACAATTTTAATTTTAAATTGTGTTTATGTGCCAAAGAATATTAATGTACTTTCAAAAATATTTATTCCCATGTTTTATAACAAAAATCATAAAGTAGTGAAAAAAAAAAAGAAATTTAACTTTCAAAATGCTATGTTACATAAATATATCATTCAATTTATAAGGAACTCTATCAATTTCCTGATAGAATTTTTTATTAGATTTTATGAATTGATGAACTAAAAATAATATGACTTGATAAATAGTACATGGATACGAAATGTATTTCATCATCTCATACGTTATTTCTTAATGTGTCATTGAATTTATATATTTTTCTTTTGTTCTATTTCCCCCTCTGTATTACATATTTAATCTAAGACAAAATTCCAAATTTCTAAGAAAAAAAACAGAGTTTTTTTATTATTACGAAAGTGTTATACTTTTTAAAATGAAAAAATCTTTGTTTCTTTAATTTCTCATAACTGTCAAATACAATTTCTAAGCTCTGTATTTTCTTGTAAGAACATTCTGAATTTTAGAACAGAATATGTCGAAAGCACTCAAAAATCTGCAATGTTTATAAAAGGACAAATTATGCAAAAATTTGTATTCTCCTCATTTCTAAGCTCTTGTTTTAAGATGCAACTAATTTGATATTTTGGATTGAAATTATGTCTATATTAATGCAAGTGAGATGATTTAAATGAAGGATTAAGGCTACATTAGAAAGAGCTAGTAAAATTAACATGTATAATATTTAGAGACGTTTCAAAAAAACATTTTATTTTTGAATCAAATTTGTTCAGCGAAATAAAAGGAATTTGTTAAAAAGTACAAGTAAGAAATATAAAACCTAAAATATCTAAAATATTAAAAAATATATGATTCTTTTCAGTATTTATACTCCAAAAATTTTCCAGGGATAGATTATTACAAATTTTTTCAGTATTATTTCCTTTAATAGTTTCGAAAAAAAAAATAGAATGAATTATTTTGGTTAATATAGCGATAATTGGGATAAAAAAATAATTATAGCAATAAAATACTAACATTAAAATTCTTCAAATTAATCATTTTTTATAAGTAGTTTCAATTTAAAGTCGAGCTAAAATCATTTTTATATGTAATTTAAATTTAAACTCCAGTTAAAATCACTTATGAATAATTAGAGTCAAATAATTTTCAAAAATAGTTTTATTCTCGTATAATAACACTTTTAATGAAAAATATGTACTTTAAATGTATTTTTTTTTTTTTTGTATTTATAAGCAGAAGAAATGCAAATATAAGTGTGTGTATTATTTACTCAAACTTCAGGGGGTTAAAGATTACTCTAAAGAAAAGTTTTATAATCGTTTCTTTCTCATTCTTAATTTAATTTCAGACTGAATAACTATTTTTAATGGAAATTGCATCATAAAATTTTAAAGAATAGTCTCGAATATTTCTTTGAGCGTAAAATTGTTATTCTAAATACATTTAAAAATAAAAT
Organism: Nephila pilipes; assembly: GCA_019974015.1. Classification (NCBI taxonomy): domain Eukaryota; kingdom Metazoa; phylum Arthropoda; class Arachnida; order Araneae; family Nephilidae; genus Nephila; species Nephila pilipes. The sequence continues at coordinate 364,467 of BMAW01087746.1, forward strand.
ATTGTGATAAACTGGTATAAAATGTAACTTTCTTTAAAAATAATTAACATAAAAATAATTTTATCTTAATTGTAGGAAAATAAAATATAGATCATCAATTTTAATTCTCTAGTTTTTTTCATATGTATTATTACTTTCAATTTCTCTTATATTAATGCAGGTAAATATATTTAGTAAGTTAAATATGTAATATTTATCTCTTTTTAATAAATAACTTTATAAAATCAAGTATGACAGGATAATAAAGACTTGAAAAAAAGATAATACTTATATTACGTTATAAGTTGAAATCAAGTTAAGTCAACATGTCGTTTTAATACAGGAGTATTAAAACGATATGTAGCTTTTTTTTTCACACAACTGTAATAAAACCAATTTAAGAAGTTTGAAATCCTTTTTTTTTAGATATTTTTTTTGTTAGGGAAAATAAAAAATTGTATTTTTATGCAGTATGTGGGAAATACAGCGATTTCAAAAATTTAGGAAAAAACAGAAAAATAGTGTTTTTGATGTTTCGAGCAGAATCGAATGAAATTTGGTGAGAAATTGATCAAACTAGGTAACAACTTATCAAAAAATAAGACTTTTTTTGTCTTGAAATCATATAAATAAAGCACAAAAAACAGAATTTAATATCAATGTGTGATAAGCTTCAATTGAGAAAAGTATGATGCCCTCTGACTACTTTATAGACATGACAGCAATGTTGCAATCTCAAAATGATTATATTTATTAACTCAGGTGATAACAAAGCTCATTGCTTTTCAAGGCCCTACCAATAGCCTAAAAATTACTGGATTTTGGCTAGGTGTTTTAAAATGTCTCCTTAGAGCATCCTAGCATGTTTTATTGGGTACAAGTTTAGAGAGCAGGCTAGTCAATCCATACGGTTACGTTTCCTGTAAGTAGTATTTCATCAACCTAGCTCTGAGTAATATAGCATTATCGTCTAGTAGAATGAAAGATTCAATCCGTAAATCTGCGCAAGGACGAACAATTAAATCGAAAATGTTGTCTCTATGTAACTGAGCATCAACAGAAACCTTTTGGGACGACCATCCAAAGAGACACCTACCCACACTCTGCACTGGACTCTTCAAATCTGTCTCTTTCATGGACATGTAGGGGTAAGTAGATGTGTAAAGCATATACTACCTAAAATACTATTTATTAAAACGGAATAGAAAGTCACAAAAATCCAGGAAGCTAAACATTTAAAATACTATTTATTTTTCGTAGATGTAAAGTATTGTGAAATAATATCATAATGGCGTAAGAGATAAAGTACCAAATTAATAGATAAAGTACAACTAAAAGGTGATGCGGATTGTGTTTTACAATGTTACAATGTGAGACTGGAACACAGTGATGAAGAATAACTGTCTGGTGTCCTCTTGGACGATTGCAAAATGTCTTCTATTGGGCAAGGATGAATTCAACTGGTCTGGGCGACAAAGGAGAAAAGTGGGTCCATGCAAGTTCTAGAGAGAAGTAGGATATCAGACGGAATCAACAGGACAGCATGCGAATAGGTAAGGTAAAGTAAGTACTATCATACTCTTCTGCTGTTGTGATGGTGCTTTTGTTGTAAGTGGGCTTTCTAATAGTTGCACAGGTATAAGTACTAGTACTACAAGTGCGGACATAGAATTCTCGCGATTTGCATATTGATCTCATGCTGAAATTAGTTGTTTTGAAGTGGCGCTTTGTGGCATGGTGCGAATGTACAAGTGGTTTTTGGCCGCCTCACTGCATAGTGAGAAAGTGGCAAGTGGTTCAAGGAGGGCCGCCACAGATAATAGCAGACTCCGACTCCCGCCAGACTGATAATCTTCTTGATTCACTTTGGAAATAAAACCTGGACTCATCAGTAATGAGTACAAATGTCCACTAACTTGGTTACAATTCCTATGTTACTCATATCTATAGGAAAGTTTCAAGTTGGTAAAGTTTCTTTTTTACACGCATATGTTCGAAATCACTGAAATAGTTGACATAAGATATAATTAAACGTAAAAATCAAAATTTAAGAAAATTGCAGTAAAATGCATAATCTTAATGCTTTGAGAAATATAATATCACGCTTAAGAACGGAAAACAAAGAGGATGTAGAAACTTTAAGGCGCAAGTTTTAAGAACGAGGAGTCAACTTCGAGGTTTAATTTAATTGCCAGATGAAAATCGATAACGAAAATTTATGAATTCCATTTCCAATGAAATGCAAAATTAAAATAAATTTCTATGAAACATCAACATATCCAAATTTGATCTTTAGAACAACATTTTTAGAAAAATTACCATATCATCTTCCTGGAAAATCATATAAATAAGCATCAGTTGTACGAATTCCAAATACAAAGAGATCAGCGGTATAATTTCGTTCAGAATCATTCGCAAAAATTCTGCAATCTTCTACGAAATTGAATGCGAGAAACTTTCTGATCTTCACAAATTCTGTTGGTAGTTTTGCATTTTTACGAACGTGGCGGAAATCATGCTGGCACCCTTCCCCTTTGGACCTAGTCCAAGATACACTCTGTCCGCTGGGCCGAGAAAACAAATGTCATATCTTCCTTTATCCACTTTGACTTTACTTACGACCACAATGAAAAGAGTCAAAATGAAATGCAGAGGAAGTTGTTTGTTTCGTGGAAGTTTGGAAAGAAAGTGATTTGTCATTTATGTGACTTTTGTAATGGTGTTTCCAGTAAATAATGGCGTAAACATTTGCAATCTTATCTGCCTGGTTGACGGAGACAATTCTATTCGATCCAATGAAGATGAAATTAAACATAAGGATATATTAATAACTCGGTGTTGCTTAGTGATGTAAAGATTTCTCTGTTGAATTATTTACTTAATTGTTAAGAGTATTCATTTTGTCACACGTAATAAAATTTTATGAAATATTTAAAATCTATAAATAAGTAACTTCAAATCTGATGGTGAAATAAATAAAGATATTTAAAATTGAAGTATGAATAATGTTAAAAAATATGCATATTGTGTCGTAGAATTTGTATTTGCCCGACATTGGTTTGTAGCTCCTTACAAATGAACCAGCTATTATAATTAGTATACAAATAAAACTAAATTTAGAGAAATTTCCGTTATCAATGATAATATTAACAAAATATAGAAAGAAAATTAAGCTAACATGATAGCATATTACATTTTGAATTATTTTAATGAAAATTTTTTTTTAAATATAAATTAAATAAAGCATTATTTTAATTAATACCATAATATTGAAGAATTAGAATGCTTATAGTTAAAGAATTTATCATGGAAATTTATTAATGATTAAGAATCTTGTGTTATGAAATTAAGTTAAAATAACACTTAACAAATAACAACTTGTAATAAAATGTAATACAACTGCCAATGTTTCTTTAATGATTAAGACTTCAAAAATAGAACATATAAAAAAATGTATTTAAATACACTTTGTAGGAGTCACTTTTCTAATTCACAATAACACTTATAAAGATTTTGCTTTTAGAAATAGAGTAAGAAAAATATCGTTGTGTAAGTTAAAACAAATAAATTTTCCTGTAATTTCTCAATAATAAGTTTTTCTAAAATATGAAAAAAAAAAAAAAATTAATCAAAGAGAAGGAATACTTGTTAAATCCTTGTACAGAAACTGTACATTTTTGTTTGACATTTCTAAAAACTACAAACCTTTTAATTCATAAGAAATTTAATATAAGTATATAAAATATTCAGATTATATTCTTTCGAAAACATTTAAATTTTTGTAATAATATTTACTATTATAAATAGCTTTCACTCAGAATTTCGAAAATCTCATATGAATTATATATCATACAGGCAGACTGTTTATTACCCTTTAAAATATGAAATATGTATTCCGTTTGAATTCTCCCAACTCCCTATTCTTATTCTACGAAAGAATCTTCCGACTCAGAGAGTAGGATAACTGACATGTGCATCAACAATAACATCCTTTCCATCAACAGATGTTATTGAGACGAGAGCTGGAACATCCGACTCAGTATTTGCTTACGCTTGATTCGTTGACTAAGAATTCTAGATAACATTCTATTCTCATTTGTTATCTTTCATACAACATGTAAGCTATTAATGATATTGAAAGAGGCTAAAATAAGACTTTCAATGTTATTAACTTTAAGAGTTGCTTTTAGGCAAATATAAAAGCAAAATTAAAATATGTGTGTTTGGTAAATTTTTAATAGTTAAACCAACATTTTATCATGGAATATTCGCATTGTATCTAAGCATATTGTTAAAATATTTACAAAATATGTAATATCGCTAGTTATAACAATAAAAATCAAAATAAATTTTAATTATTTTGTAATACAACATTAAACATTTTTTTCGAACATTCATAGATATTGTAATTTATTCATTTATATTTTTAAAACGATGTTTCTTAAGTTACAAATAATCTTAAAATTATTGAGATATATCATAACGTTCGATAAACCTTTTATTATTTTTTTTTTAAGTTTTGGTTCTTAAAACGTACAACATTGAAATGTTGAGTTATTCGTGAACCTTCCTTTCACTAAATTCAATAGTTACTTTCTGATTTCATATTTAAATTTATAACTCCTATCCAATCCAATGAAATGTGATCTAGGAAAATTAGATATAGGAATTTTATTGAATTGAATTGAGGATAATATGTAAGTGAAATAGAACTGAAAATGAGGGTAGATAGCTTAAAGAGTGTTGTCAAAAGATGTTAGTAATTTAAAATTTGGAGTAATTTTTGCAGCAGATGTTCAGTGATTGAAATCGATTAGTTGTTCCCAGTTGGAGTAAATGGAAAAAGCAGTCGAGTCTGTGGTATTCGAGAAGTGACTCATTCAAAGCTGGTGAGTTGGTCAGTTAGAACTTTATTGTTTAATTTCAAGCTAGGACTCACAGGAGTGTCGGGGGTTATTTGAGAAAAAGTGATCTTATATAATCTGTGAAGAATGTTGATAAACTGTATTTTTCTTTTTCTGACGTCTCTGCAATTGGTATGTGATTTTATTGAATATTTAATTAAACCTTAGGATGTCTATAGAAATGATTGAACAATACTAGAACACAGGCATATACATTAAGTACAGATTATTACCCTTGTAGTTTTTAATTATAACTAAGGTTCTACGATGTGGTACCCTCTTCTGCTAGCTCCCACATCATGTGAACTAGCTAGAAAAATGAGTTACTAAATCAGATTTCTCCTCACTTGACAGATGGTCAGAATTCAGAGGCTACCCGTATAAACTCATTGTCAAAAAATGTTGCACTTAGAAGGAGTAGCCAGGATGAAATGATGGTTGAAAGTAAGTTAGTACTCACCAGCAGTAAGGAATGTTTGAAAACTGAGTATAGGTATGACAAAAATTATAGGCCAAAATGCAAAATCATTGCAAATCTCAACAGGATATCAAACATCCATAGTTTTTAATACATTCTGCCACGGATCGTAGGATGGCATCATAGACTCACTAAACGATACCTTGACTCAACTCATTCTATACAGATTGAATTTAGGCATGCAGTTCTTGCAAATTTTGTGGTAGTGGTGGAGTCCTAACAAATTGGTCTATGGAATTCTTTCTGTGAGGGATTCATTCCTAAAGATGATCTGCTGGCATTACAAATGACTCTGAGCTGTTGTTTCGTGGCGCTATTGCAGTTTCTGGAGACGTTGCTGAGGTTTCAGGATCAATCTTCATAATGGTCTCCATCAAAGCTATCCAGAAGTATGCAGCCGTCCGCTAATGGTACTGGAACATACAGGATGATGCAATTAAGACATCACTGTTAATAAAATGTGGCAATTGGTGTACTTTGTGCTTGCCGGACAAGTCTTCCATCTTACCTATTTGTTATCCATGTAACTTCGAGAGTGATAATTTCCTTGTACCCAAGTTTGCCAATCGCGTAGAACTGTAATATCTGCGAGACAGATATAACGCTCAATCTAAATGACTATCCGCTTTTATGCAAACCTGCGATGTGACCCTTCTCAAAGGCTTTCAACTGTTCAAATGTCTGTCATTTTCTTTTCGAAAGCATTCTAAACTTCAAAAAGTAGTAAATGAAACTCAAACACGCTAGTTAAAAATCAAAATTATGTGCTGTGGAAGTAACCTTTTTAAGGGTCATTACTGGAGTGGTAAGTCACGTGTTTTCTCTCATCATTGACGTCTAAGCAGCTGATACATTAATTATTCATATATTTCACAGAGACGAAACAATTCCTTTATTTGCAAATACGTATCTCGCTTCCTTCTAGGTGCAACGAATTTTTGACGATGAGTGTATTTTCATGTAGAATAGTAGTTCGATAAACTAAATTACATTTACAAACATTATAAGTAGAATCTTGAAAAAAAAAGGCTAAAAACTATCATTACCACAAAACTCCTAGGGAACATCGTGGACGTGGTAGCCGAATGGTCATGATTGTAAGTTCATGCGGTTACTTCGAGTCATGGATTCGAGTCTTGATGCCACTAAAGACCCGTCATATAGTGGGTCTTGAATATTTAAATCTTTCAAGCTTTCAAGTCCTCGCGTTGGCATGGTGTGGAAGGCCGCGGCTAAGCATTGCGAAGTCAATCGGCATTAGCCTTCGTTTTACTTCTTAGTGTGAATAACTAAACCAATCAATCATGAATTGAGTGAACAAATGTAAAAAAATTAGAAACGCAAATGTATTTTTTTCCACATATTTTCTTAAAATATCATGAGTTAAATATCAAGATATAGATTGACAATTTTTCTGGACCACATGAGCTTCTTGGCTGTTAACAAACATGCCTTTCAATTCTTGTGAGCCTAATTTCAGCTTCCCATGCCCAGAACTGCATTTACATGATTGTAACTTAGAGTGAAGCTAACGAATTAAGATGGAAAATTTACATTAAAATTGAATTTTTACTTTAAAATTTAGAAAAAAGTTGTGTAAATGAAAAAAAAAATTCTCGGAAAAATTAAAGCTAAAGAGAGTTCTTGCTCTCTATTCGCGAGTATCAAGATAATGTAGAATGAATAACCATACATTAAAAAAAAAAACTGCTGACGTTTTATGTTACCTTTGTAAACTGTCAGATATTTTCGACTAAAGGAAATATCTTTATAAAAATATTTGAAACGAACTTAACAATTCATATAAATATTTTCATAAAACAACGAAACGCGTCACGACTAATATATGATTTGCCACTCTGACGGTTTTGACGATATGAGCTCTTAATTTTTCAGATCAGACACTTAATTGATTTTCTGGTACATAAAAAAAAATTACTTTTTAAGCGAAACTTCTTTTAGAATTTTTCTTCTTCCTTTCGCTTGGCCGTGGTTCAAAATTACATTAGAATTTCAGATTTTTTTTTTTTTTTTTAGAAAAAATCAGAAATTCTGAGCTAGAACCTCATATTTCATTATCAAAAATAATTTAGAATTATAGTTATAGATTTACAAATCACGTTTATTTACGGCTATATTGAATTATATATTGTAATCAGCACCATGAAATCAAATGGCTTGATCACTAGTTTGGAGAATTCAAATACAGGGAATTAAAATTTTTAACTGGAACACGCTTACACTGAAATGATCAGTGGCGAATCCTAAAAATATCATATTTGCAACAATCAAATACCCTTGATTGATGTGCATCGGTAAGCTTAGAGATTATCATTCCAATGTCTTATACAAAAAGGAAATTTATATTTTCATTTGTATTTTATTTCCAATTGATCCCAAACTTAGTTTAGAACTCTGACAAACTCATTTCAAATTAATCAAAAGAAACTATGTAAAAAAGTTTTATTATTAGTTTTCGTGTTTCTATAACAATACCTATTAAGTCCGTTTTCAAGTTAAAGCTGTGATTGTACCTCTTTAATTTTTAAGCACTGTCTGTTGAAACGTAACCTCAACTATCAATAAAATTCTCAACCTGAAAAAAAGAAATCCTAAATTTTTTTTGTGGTTTTTCATCCAGTTGTAAAATACGTCTTTATTCTTCGCACACATGGCACGCTCAAACAGATCTGCAATAGACCTGTACGTTAAAACTGTCATTTTCCCTCCGACAGGTTTTATTTTTTGCGCCAACTGGTAACAAATGAAGTGTCACATTACATGCTGCAATCCAAATTGCATTAAAAGCCCCCTTTTCTCTCAGAGACCAGGCATTCTTGGGCGCTGTCCAGATTCCAGTCGTCCACTGTCTCAATCAGGAGTGACAGTTTTTGTAGTTTTGCGCCAAAATAGTCACGCCAACGGATCGTTAATTATTTCGGAATACTTTCTTATTCACGACTAAGAATGGGAAAAGGAACAGACACAGCTTTTGGTATATCCATCTGTGTGAAGCTTTTTATTATTGCTTTTTTATTTATGAAAAGGCATTCCAAAATTACTGCTGGTAATTTATTTCCTGTCATAAATTTCCATAACGTATTTCTCGATTGGAAAGGGTGATAAATTTTAATGCTTTAAAAGTATAGCACTTTGAGCTTCAGAAAGAGGCCAATGGCTCGGATAAATTATTTGTTGTTTCTAGTACTCCGAATTCACTCGTCGAGATTTATTTTAGAAAAGTATTTTACATTTAAATAGGAAAATAGGTTCGCGCGCGCGTGCGGCTTAATGAATTTTCAGCTTCTTTAAGACTTGACATTTCGTGCACCAGTTTTTAAGCCTCTGTTGTTAAAATGACATTTCGAACATCAGATTTACACCCCAGTTGTTAAAATCTATTTAAAAATGTATTAAACTTAAAATAAAAAACGCCATTTTGTAAAACGATTGGCGAAATTCAAATATAAGCATAGAACATTAGTGAACAAGATAAAGAAAATCTAATCCTTAGAAGTGGAGAATTACTTTTGAAAAAATTCATTTACAAAATATGAATGTACCACATTCTTTAATAATATACGATTCAATATGGTATATAAAATAAATAAACTTACATCATATCATTTCAAATTTTAACTTCTAATATTTTGGAATATGGACTGAAAAATGCAAAGTGAAACCATCTATTCTTAATTTATATGATGAGCCTGGCGAAATTTTGAGCCATTTTTTTTATATAGGTTAATCTAACCATTTTTGCTACTAAGCCAGAAGAATAGAATTAATATCTAAAGAAAGCATAATTATAAGACAAAATATAAAATTCTTTATTTTTAGGATCAATGAGAAATACTGGGATAATTTTAAGAAAATGTATTTGAAAATCGTACAAAAAAAAAAAAGGATTTATATTCTCCAGTTCTGGTTACTAGATGTATAGGAAATTCACCCAGTTTTGAAAGTGATGCAAAGCTAGTAAAATTGAAATTTCGAAATTATGATGTTGGAAGCACGTGGCTTAGTTAAAATTTTGAAATACAAACAACTGTTAAATAAAAGTTATATAAAGTTTAATTTTTTTTTTGTTCATATTGTTTTTAAATATAACTCTATTTCTGGTATTAACTCAATCTTTAAAAGAATCTCTAAAGAAAAGTTTTGTGAAAAACTTGTTTGCGCAGAAAAAAAAAATTGCATTTACTCAAAATATGAAACTCTTATTATGGATTGCAAATTATTTTGAATTTTTTTTAAAAGGCCCAAATTTATAAAATAATAAACATTTCAAATCTTCGAAAATACTCCTTCTAAAGATGTTCTTCAGATAAATATTCATATTTTATAAATTAGTTTTTAACTTATTTTTCTTATGTCAGAATATTAAACAAATTATTAAATAAATCTTCAGAAATTATCAAGACAAAATTGCAATTTGAAGCTGTTTTAGAAAAAAAGTTAAGTTGAAAATTTAATATTTGAATCACAATTTAAAAAAAAAATGAGCAACTGAATTTTTTTTTTCTTTGCTCTCATTTTCTTTTATCTTCATCTTTGTGAGCATGTGTGAGTGGTCACGGTAGCCTAGTGATCATGGTCGCGAACTAGTGACGACGTTCTTTCGGTAGAGTCGTTGGTTCGAGTCGGATGCCACTAGAGACCCACCGTATAGCGGGGCTGATACACGTTAAATTAATCTTGGCTCTAAGTCCTCCCTCTGTCCTGGTGGGGAAATATGGAGAATGGGGTGCCGACTCAGGTGTCATCCTCGTCACTTGACCAAATTTACTGTTACGAGGTCCATCTCCAATATGTTTCGAGTTTCTTTTAAGCACTTCATCAATAAACAAAATCAGTCAGTTGCTTTTTCTTTACTTTTATTTTACTTTGAGTTAATAGATACATTTTTTTCTCGTTAGTAACCAAATGCCAATGTTGAAATGGAGTTGGATCTTGGATGAATGGTGTCGAATGTGTAGAAATGTTCTTCACGACATGATAGTATTTCAAAATGATGCACAATTTGAATTGAAAATCAAATCGTTCGAGTCTACCCAGTGGTCGAATATTTATTACTTTCCCCCTCTATATAATAAGCATTATATCAGAAAAAAAAAATCTTTTAAAGCGTGTGAGTTAGATCATGTTTTTCAATGCATAATATTTTTTTTATATCTTTGAGCAATAAATAAAAACAAATGAATGGTAACAAACTATGCAAATTATAAACTTTATAAACTGACCAGTTCTTTTACAAATATTGTTGCAGAACATGTGCCTCATAATTTTATCACATTGATTTTGGAACTTGCACTACCTAAAAACACAAAATTTGAATCTGAAAACGTTTGGCAATGTGAACAATTGTGACCAATGTATCGGTACCTTTATTGGAAATATTTTTATGGCAGTAATTGTAAGAAGAAATTCAGGAAATGACCAAGCATGAAAAGTGTTTTAAGCATTACAAAACTACCATCACGAATTCAAAGAAATTTAACAAAAAAAAAACCAAAAAAAAAAAAAAAAACTCACTTTTAGATGTACTTCAGTAAAAATTAAAATGAACCATTCAACTTTTTCACGTCCCCCCATATAAATAAATCTTTGTTTGATTAAATTTAATACATAGAACGAAAATATGCTTCACAAATTCATTTTAATATAAATAAAACAAAAGCATATTGATAGAAATGCGCATTTATAAATGGAATCTTTTAAATAATTTCTCAAATGGAACTAACAAGTCTCAAGCGTAAAATCCAAATGATTAAGAGCTTAATTTGCGTGAACATTTAGATATTTAAATATTTCAATAAACAGATTTCTCGAGTTGTTCATTAACTAACTTAAATAAGCTCAATAACTTCTTAGATGGATGGGAGTTTCTCGCTCTTTTATAGTCTCTCCACTTTCTTTATAGCCAATCACCTCGCGACATTCATTAACATGCACAAACTGAACGCAATAATCCATCACATTCGTTAAGATTTAGAACAATGATGTTATTTCGGCATTGAAGGACCTAAATAACTCGAAACATTTTGCCAAGAGATGGAGAGAGAGAGAGAAAACCAATTAAATCAAATAGTCCATGTACTCTCACGATCTTCCACTTTTATTCCAAACACAACACGGTTTATCTGTGGGATTCATTTTATCTAAGAGGCCCTATTGTACCTCTTTGATGTCAAAATTAAACGAGGAAAATGTATTCATAGACATTTGGGATGAACAAAGAGCTGCTTTCAGACTGTTGTTTCGATTTCAAGTGCCTACGGAACCACATTATGAGATTCTTCAAAAGCTGGGACTGGTTACATGGAAGCTCTTTTGGAATGCGTTTAGAATGTAATACAGAATTGGATGCGCTAAAATATTTTAGGAGCTGTACGTAGAGGAAATTAATTTCTATTTTAGTTGGCTTGAGAGTTGAATGTACGATAACGCTCATACGAATTTTCTTTCGATTACGATAGATTCATAAAATGATGGTTAGAACTAGATGTTTGTTGAGGTGGTTAAAACTTATTTTGTCTTTTAAATTTTTTTTTTTCAATTTATTATTAGTTTTTTGATAAAAATTAATATTTTGTGAATTTGTTTCTCTCTCTCTAACTTTTTCATGTTTATTGTATTTACAGTAATTTTTCATATCTCATTAAGTTACATATGTATTTATATTTAATCCCGATCTTTGGTATTTAAAAATAATGTTTTCTTAAGTACATTAATATATGATGAATTAGCATATTTATAAGATAACATATTTTTACATAATTTACCTGTATTTAAATTTGAAACAGTAATTTGTTTCAGATGTAATAAAATCATTTCAACAAAATTTGCTTAATTACTCATTTATAATTAAAGCATTGGTTGCATGCGTGTATATTTTTCTATGTATATACAAATAATTATAATAAAATGTAAATGTTTAAATCTTCAAAATTCAAGATTGCACTCGGCAAAGGATAGCTCTTTAATTATGTATTGCGGACATATTTCAATAACATTTCATTTCATGATTGTTGATTATGATGTAAATGAACGCATTTCTCAATATTTGAAGTAATTCTAAAGATATCTTTCGCCATTAATATATAAAATGACTAGACAAAATTATACATATCTAATTAGACATCACTTTCATTGACTTTTGAGATTCATTTTCTTCAACGACATTTACAAAACATTACTTTTATAATGATATTTATGAAACATTATTTATGATGACTTTTATGGTACATTATTTATTATGACTTTTGGGAAAATACTCGTTATAGGCAACTCAGCGAGATTTTGCCATTATGTTAAATTATGAACATTATTAAAATTAATGTTAATTCTTTTTTTCTAATTTAGATCAATACTTACGATTGGATTGTTTTAAAATTCCTATAATTCAGGCAATGGTTGTTATATTTGGAAATGCTTTTGCAGACATTTGAAATTTAAGTTATTCAAATATTTTTGATTTTATTTCTCTTCATATAACAATAATTCAGTTAAAGAAGTACTTTATTTTCTTTTATTTATAAGTTCTGTATGAAGGAGAAAAATTACTCTAAAGAATATCGTACTTCTATCAAAATATATCAAAAATTCTAATACTCGAAGCATTACAATATCAAAATATTCAAAGGCTGTCTCCAACAGCAGCTCGAAGTTCTTTCAAACCTTTGTCATATTATGTCATATAACACAATTGAGATTCCACCTTATGCATATTTTCAGCCATTGAAATGCATTCTTGTTATATTTTTTAAAATTATGCGCAATAAAATTCACTATATTTTACTGCTCATACTAACTGATCTTGGTTATTACTTTTTAGAAGTATTGCTTGCCTCTTTGAATAAAATACATTGCAAAACAAAATAAAAACAATCAGTGTGCATGTATATAAATTATGACATTTAATTTTCTTCAAAAATTTCGATTATATTTTGTTATTTATGGAATTTTGATTTAAAAATAAATGGGTATAAAAATAATTAAAAAGTGTGAAAATGCAAGTATATTTTCTAAGAATTGTTGTTTAAGTTAATATACAGAATTGGGGCGTGGGCTAATAGAGGTTTTATCTTCTCTAATCTGGGAACTATTTGTAATTTTAATTGCCAAAAAATTACGACTCCTTGCCAACCAAATGGAACAAGATTAGGTAAATTAGATAAAATAAAAAATGTGATAAATTGAATAAAAGAGATAGGGATATATTAGCAAGAGAAATAGAATTGAAAAGAAAGAGAAGGGAGACAGATGAAACGAAGAGATGATAGATGTTTTTAAATTGGAGTGAATTATTAATTAATTGTAGGTAGGAAAATTTTGGCTATGGCAGACTAGTTTTGACAGCGTAAAACTACCTTGACTAGCATCAAATATTTACTACGGAAGCCTTTGGTTACGCAGAGAAAATTCTCGGCGGTGTTGTTTCCGCTGAGTTGTGAGTTCAAGCACTGGTGTCACTGAAGACCCATCGTGTTGAGGGACTGATGTACACTAAATCTCTCGAGATTCCAAGTCCTCCATTTGGTAGGGTATTGAAGTTTGAAGAGGGAGGCACCAGCTCTGATGTCGTCCTCGTCACTTCACCGAGATTCAAAATTACGAGGTATGTTACCGATAGACTTCTTGTTGCTTCTAAGTGCGACTTTAAAAAAACAATCAATCAAACGGTACGATTAGCAAAATTGGTTGGAAGTTATTCCTGATTAGAATAATAGGAGTTGAGAAGTGTCTCAATCGTTGTGAGGGAGTTGGTCATTGTTTAAAGATAAGCTAAGAAGGATTTGAGAGAAAAAGACCTTCACACTCAGTGTAGATAGTTAAATAAACCAAATTGTCTTTTTTTTGACGTCTTTTCAAGTAGATTTGTTTGGTTCTTGAACATTAGTATCATTATTAAAAAAAACACTACAATATAAATTAGATAAAAATATTCAATATTTGTATATGGAATAATTACTAATAATTGAAGAATAATACAATACACACATTCTATTAAGACCACAGACACGTATTCTATTAAAGAATTTTTGATTGTCATATTCTTTATAAAATAACTTTTAAAATTATTTGTTATACTTCAAATCTTCGATTTAAAGTAATTTTATATTTTTAGTTTGGTAAAATAACAGTTTCGGATAAGAATACTGTCAAACAGCTAAGATATGTAGTGAGGTTAAATTGCTGAGAAACAGTTTAAATAAAATTAATAGCAATAATTGAATTGAAAATTTATTCAATTCTGAGATAAAATAATTAAATGCTTACAATTTATACTATATATATACATATGAAGTAGGAAAGAAACACGTGTAAATAAATTAATGCAGTTTTGCAAAAACAAAATAAAATATTTAATTTAATATTAAAAATTATAACATAATTATATATTATTCATAAGAAGTATATATTCAATTAAGTATTGAAAAATAATATTAAATAAACTAATCTTTAATAACTCAAGAATTGAAGAAAACAAGAAAAGAATTAAGAAGATAAAATAATTAAAGAAGAAGATAAAGTTATTTAAATGCTGTTTCAAGCTTTGTGCAGAAATGCATGGTTCAACATGTTTTATTGATCCAAGCCATACTACTTAGAAAATTACTTTGTAACAAAAATTGACAAAAACCAAAGCTTAAAAGAACAAAGGGACAACAATTTAAAGCAAAAGGACAAACTTCCCAGTGTTGGTCATTGCAATCCAAAATAACATACTAAAGGAATATTATCAAAATAAAATCATGACTGTAATTTAATTTCCTGAAACTAGCCTAATTAACCTTAAGCTAACTGAAAATATTTACAATTTTAATTATCGAGAGGTTTAAATAATTAATAAGTCAGTTAATACCTGACCAACTTCAATCAGCGATTCTCAATCTGATGGTCAAATTTTCTTTTGCGTTGTGATTTAGGATACCTTAGATACTTTAGATACCTCTGAAAAAATGCCTCGAGCAAGATTCGAGCTCATTACGAGCAAGTGTCAGAGTTTAAACGTGGTCGTATCATTAGCCTGAAAGAGGCAGGTTGGGCAAATCAGAGAATCGCTCGTCATATGGGTCAAAACGATGCGGTGATTAAAAGAGGCTGGCAAGAATGGGTGGACAATGGCAGATTTCAGCGTCATGAGGGTAGCGGTTGACCTAGGACCGCAGCAGATCGGGAGGACAGAGTGATTGTTAGATCAGCAGTCACAGAGCCTGATTCATCGTTATCAACCATCAGACGTGCGACCCGCACACGAGTGTCCACCATGACCATTCACAGACGGCTGATAGAGCGAAATCTACACTCCTACCGACCTCTAAGCCATCTGTCACTCGCGCCTGCACACTGTCTAGCCAGACTACAGTGGTGCTTGCCTCGATCAGGTTGGAATGATGCTGACTGGGGACGTATAGTGTTTAGCGACGAATCCCACTTCCAACTGTGTCCTGACGATCATCGAAGTCGTGTCTGGAGACATTCTAGGCAATCCTGTTTTCACTATTGCATGCCACACAGATTCTGAACTAGGAGTTATGGTGACATTTCCCTTGATAGCAGGTCCCCTTTGGTCGTCATTAGAGGCCCACTTACAGCACAGCAGTATGTCGATGACATTCTGAAACCTGTTTTGCTACCGTTCCTTTTGCAGTCCCTCGACATATTTTCCAGCTAGATAATGCTAGACCACATACGGCTCGTGTTACTATGAACTGTCTTACAACTTGTCAAACACTTCCTTGGCCAGTCAGAACTCACTACCCAATCGAGCATGTCTGGGATGGGAGAGCTACTGCATCTACTACGGAATGTTGATGACCTAGCTTGACAATTGAAGCAAATTTGGCAAGAAATACTGCAGGAGACCATCATGGAGCTTTATCACTCTATGCCACGTCGTGCGACAGCTCGCATCCAGGCTAGAGGTGGTTCAACACTTTATTGAACTCGTTACTTTATAATTATGTAACTCTAAAATAAATCATTCAATTTTTCTGAAATTTTAGTCATTTTCTATTCTGTATATAATTTTCCTATCCGCCAATTTTTGTCTTCATCGGACAATTCCTTCTTGGTGCGTCGTTTTTTGTTTTGTTTTGTTATGCAGTGTGTATATGCCCAACAATAATTTAAAGCTGTGGGTAAGTGACATTTTTACTATTATTATTTTTCTGTATAATTTTAACATTTTATAATGCTCTTAGCTCGGAGTTTTTCCTAATTTATAATAAATGGCTAACAAAATACAAGACTTGTGTTTATTCAACTTCAGAACAGGACTGTAATTATATTATTTGAACAAATGAATAATTGCACACATTTGAGCTAATATTTATGGAAATTATTCACACTGCATGAATATATAATGTTATTGATTTTTTTTAAAGAAACTAGTTTTAATATAAATATATATTAAATTTTATTTTGACATCCTTCTTATTGGTTTGAATTAAACCTCGGAGGGAAATATTGATTGAAAAATATTAATGTAATAAGTTTGAAATATTTTATGATATGGTTTTATAATAAAATTGAAATATATTAATATAAATTTATTTGAAGCTGAATAGGGACAAAAACTTTATTTATCAAGGCTACAAATTTAAGTTTGATCCCTTTATTCGTTATATTAATCCAAAGAAATATTTATATCCAAAGCAATATATATTTTAAAGCAAATATTAATATCAAAGAACATTTGTGAAGTAGAAAAATATTCTATTTTATATTTTTGGCATTCTTTCTTCATTTTATTCAGTGTTTCTCATAAGTAATTCAACATTTGTTTTGTTGCACCAACTCATAAAACATGTAGACTTTTTAAAGTTTTATTTTAGGAAATATTTCAATAATACATCAAAGAATAATAATATTATGAATTTTAGAAAAAAAAAAGTTGTAACATTATTGAAAATACATACTTTTGAAGTGGATGTTTTGAAATTGAATTAGCTTGATTGTTTCTCCGAATTAGCATTTATCGTGACACATTTATGCAAATTAGATAACATTTCGTATGTTTTGGTATCCTATTGACAATACAGGCATCAATGTGAGTGCACTAGAAACATTTATGCAGTAATTAAATACTGAACAACAGACCGGCGGCCACATCTGCAAAGGTATAATTTACTAAGCAGCTTGGAATCATCTATGGCTAGAAGGGTTATAATTTATGATAACAGTATTCCGTAATTCATTCTGTATTTGTCATGAATAATTTGAATACACAGCAACTAGAAAATAAGCAATTTTATCTGTAAGACAATATGATGAAGCAAAAAATAATGATAATATTACGAGTTTAATCGACATTTTTAGATATATAAAGGAAAATATTTGATTTATTTGAAATATATATATATGATTTTATGCACATTTCCTTAGTATTTATTTTTAACAATAATATAAATAATTAATTCGAATTGTTAGAATTGTTAGATCTAGAATATACTTGCCAAGAAATGTGGCCTCAATGAATAATAATGTTTACTAAAACAACAACAGTTCTATAAAAATGTTTTTAAAATCGTACTTAAAGCTCTCAAAAATTGACTAACAAATTCTATTTAGATTATACGAGTTTTTATTTTAAGACTCATAACCTTTTCCAGAAAGTAAATAATCTGAAAATTTTTAGCATTTTTTTTCTCGTAAATTGCTTCTATTTGTCTGTTTTTTTTTTTTTTTTTTTTTTTTTTTTTTTTTTGTAAAGAGAATGTTAAAAATTAGTATGAGTTTCAAACAAATTTCGTAACACAACGATGTACTTTTATCTAAATACATGAAAAACATAATATCAAAGATTATTATTCAGGAAATTTGTAAGAATGCATAATATTAGCATATAAGCATTTTTATATAAATACAAATACAATGATACTATGAAAGTAAGAAATTTTACATAATTTAATTCTCAGTATTAAAATCCTTAATTTGAACAAATGCAACCTTCCCTTTTGAGAGATAATTTTTTTCTTCTGTATGAAATTCTATGTCTCAAATGCCACCACGTTACATGCGAAAGATTTGCTGATAGCAAACCTAAGTATTAAATAAATTAGCTGACATGTAATTTATTTATTTTTTATTTATAAAACCTTATTTTAGAACATAAAAAAAATAATTCTTTATATCCATTATTTTTATAAGCTAACTGAAACGTTTTGCCATCTTTATTATCAATACTTTTCTTTCCCCTTTTTTTTCAGCGAAATTGACTCATAAAATATTAAAGTATTAATGCAAAATATTTTCTAATGTAAGTGAAAAAATTTATCTTAGCATTTTTACGTAGATTACCAAATTCCGGTTCCGTATTAATAATTCAAAAATCTGTTGGGAATATTTTACGTTTCTCAATACTTTCCCCCCCCCCCCTATATTCATGCCAGTTCATCTGAATGAATTAGCTGCTTTGATTTTTTTTTATTTTACCTCATTTTGTTTTGGGGCAATTTGAAACTGAAATGCATCTCTATTATTTTTTTTTCAATCAACTTATATACATTTTTTATAATTGTAGGGAAAAAAGTTTTAAAGTTAATTTATTCCATTGATAAATCATACGTGTAAATAGCTCTTATTATCAGGTTTTGTGAAACATTTTTATTATTTTGAAATTAAAAGTTACTAGGTTTTCTAACCCTTTGGAACAGTATTGATTACTTACAATGGTATGAAATTTTAAAGGTATTATATTTTAAATGAAAGTACGTTTGAAGGAATTGAAAAGGTCCACTCTTATGGGTGGCTCAGATCGGCTTATAATTAAATTAAATACAAAATATGGCATGTGTATAAATATTTTTTTAACCACTGTTCTAAATAAATTCAGAAGTTTTTAATGAAATGTATTCTAAACTTCACCAAAATGTTTCCTTATCCATTTAGTTCGGTTAGATTGAATTATTGGAACAAAACTCAACAACAAGACTCGCTTCTGTCTGTTTCTACTTGCAACTGTTTTTAAAATCTAATTACAATATCTGTAGGAAGCCATAAAAAATCTTAGCTTAATTAATAATTAATAATAAAAATCTAAAATAAAATAAAACAAAAAGAAAAAATATTAAAACTTATAATGTGTGTGCAACTAAAACACAAAATTAACACCAACAAATGACCTTTATAAGTATTTGGTTTGAATTAAATAAATTAAAGGACGTAAAATCAGTTTTAAAATTATTTAAATTAGAATCAATTTTAATTACATACAGACAAAAATGCATTTTTTCCCCTTACAAGCAAACATGCAATCCGTTTTTGTTAGCCAGTTCCCTTATTATTTTCTTCTTTAAACGCTACACATTTCTCTTCATACAATCATATTTATTTCCCTCAAGGCGTAATTTTCTCCCCAAACTGTAACAACATATGGGTTCTATTTCATGCTCTAAAGAATTTGTAACAACACAACTCGTTTTACTTCAAAACAAATATAAACACAGTTAGTTACTTTTAGTGAAACAAAGTTTCTGTATAAAGATAGACAGAATATATATTTGATTTATGAGCAACTGGTTTAATGTTTCTTTTTATTGGTGAGTTACCTGATTCCAGAAATTCTCTTGAAAACATCTTGGATGAAACTAATTCTATATCAGCAAATATTAAGCTATATTTAGAAATCTACTGTTATTCGTGTTTAATAATAAACATTCTAAGCAAAACTTGTATGCTTAAGATTTTCATTTTAATAAGTTAGAATTTTTTTTAAAATTCATGATACATTTTGTTCATTGAAATGTTATTCCGTAATGATACACGGAAAAATATTCATTATATATATATATATATATATATATATATATATATATATATATATATATATATATCATAACCACTAAAACTTTATTTAAAAATTATCTCAACTATAAAACAAAACTAAGAGCTCACAAACTAGAAATTTAATTGAAACAATCAGCACATTACCAAATTAACCTAAAAAACAAAGTTAAAATAATATCCAAAAAATGAACAAAATATTCTAATGATAATAAGCCAAAAATTTACTTAAAGCATTGATACAAAAAATATTAATTCAATACACTTATAGACCATTAACGAAAAATTACAACCAAATGAAATACCCAAAAACTTTAAACTGCAAAGCAAAAATCAGGAGAAAAGAATTATAGTAATGCTGAAATGCAGGCAAAAAATAAAGTAATTTAATACTGTCCCCAGCTTTCCAGTGGGAAATGCGTATATAATCTAGTTTCACGGATCCAACCATCACATGTTCAGTAGTTATATTATCATTACAAGTATAGAACAAGAAAACCAAAAAACGAACAAAAATTCAAAATGGAAAAAAGATTTTTCCATTTTTCTATTGATTAAATTTTTATTTGATGCTATTTATTTTTTTACTTATATTTATTTAATACTTTTTAGCCTGGAAATTAAAGTTTAAAAAACAATTACATGCTATACATGCATGCAAACTTTCAACTCAATTGGACGTTGTTAAATGTAAAGTCCAAGAACTAAGGCACTCTTTCCCAAGTTCGACCTTTCTTGAGCATATCATAATATTGATTGGCTTTGTAGTTGTACGAGTATGCAAAATTTCAGCTTCATCCGATAACAGGAAGTAGGTTGAAATTCGAATACAAATCTTGAAGTAAATAGACGTGTTTTTAACATACATATGACTTAAGCAATATGTGCTTTCACTTTTATTTCAAATCCATATCTACATTCAAAATTTCTTGGAACTATTAATTTATTTTTTCAGTTAATCTCGAAATGTTCGGTAACTTCCGCATCAATAAACCTGTTTCATCTAAATTTATTAGTAATAACTTTTCACTTGCGTTTTAAAAACATTCGCATTTTAAAATCATCCATCTTTACTTTGAAATACAACAAATCAGAGAGATTCATTTCTACCTTTCAAATTAAAATATTTCAAAAAAAAAATTTCTATTTTATTTCTATCTAATCCTTCCAATTCACGCTTGAATTTTTTGAATTATTTTAAAATTGCTTTAATTTTAACATCTTGTATGAATCGATATCTACTTTTGAGTAAACAAAGTCTTTTGAGGAAAAAAAACTGCACCAATTTATATTTCAATTCCGTCTGTTTGATCGGTACATCCATTTAAAATTATTTTGAAATTATTTTCTATATAATACCAATAACTGATCTAAACCCATTTTTACTTTTCCAGTAAACAAAGTCCTCAAAAGCAATCACACTCTGAACATAAGCAATTTTCTAAATGAAGGTGGACGCATAAGCAAGAAAGCAAATAGTCAAGTCGGATATACGGCCAATCTATCTGAAATCCTTACAATTGGATAAAAGTGTCCAGCGTCACTCTCACTTCGTCGAGCTTTTTATATTCCTCATCACTTTTTATTTTCTCGTTACACTGTCCATCCGACTCGGTTCCACTTCGTTACAGTAAGTGAACTGAAATTGACTGAGATAAGCCTTTTTGCTGATCGATTCAGAGGTAACTTTTTTTATTTTTATCTTTCTGTTTTTCCCCTCCACTATTGACTGTAATAGCTGAAAGAAAATTGATCCCCGTGCCTCTCGGAGAAAGTCTATATGGTCAACGTTACCTCAGAGGTTAGGAAGTGAAAAATGATCTGTGCTATCCTACCTTTGGAAGAGAATCACCTGGAATCTTGCATTTTATTGGCGGAGTAGGTTTAAATTTGAAGGAAATGTTCTTGAGGATTGGTGATTTATATCACATTACCCTAGTGTTAATAATATTTTAGATAAATAACTAAGCCTTCCTTAAGTTATGCTTGGGCAATTTACTAAAATATTGTCAGATATAATTAATTAAGCTATAATTAGATTCATAGCTTTGAAAGTTAATTAACGGGGCTCAGAGACCGACCAGAAAGAAATTTCGATATCTTTACATATGGCGCATTAAAAAAAAATATTCATGCTTATTAAATTATATAAAATTAATACTTTGTTTGCTAACCATACCGAATTTTGATATTTAGCAATTTCATTTCACATTTACCATGATAAATGTAAGGTTTTATAAATTTTCAATTTTTTTTTTTTTTTTTTTTGATATTTTAAAGTTTTGAAACAGTACTGTTAAAATGAAATAAGTAAATACTTTTTTTTATTAAATTGAAAATAAAATTTTACTTTGAATATAAAACTCGACTATTTTAACTTACTAGAAGCTTTGATTTGAATTAACAATAGAATTTGAGTTTATTATCAAGTTTATAAATGTATGAATCAATATTAAACTATACTTTTTTTTCTACAATGCAGTGTTTAACAATATACATTATTCTTCCTATTGAATTTTGTTACGTTTATTTTAGCTATCTATATATTTTGATTTATTGAACATCTCAATCATATAACAAAATATTTAGTGAATTTGCGCATTCGTTTTCAATCTCCTCTTAGTAAAAAATGAAAAGTAAGTTATAAAGATTTTTGGGGTAGAAGTCTGTCTCGTAATTTTTTACTTGACTGGTTTTCCTCAATTTGCAATAATTTATTAGCATAATAATTACATTATATTTTAAGTCAGTAAGAGTTTTTTCTATTTGTATACATTCGTTTATTGTAAATAAATAGAATTCTCATCTGTTTTCATTCTATTACTGAATCTATTTCATGAGTCTGCCGTAAGAATCAAATTTATCACAATTAAAATTATTGCTTTATAATCTCTTTGTTCAAAATATAATTTCTTTATTCGTAATATTATATCGCTTCTCGAAATACAACTTCTTTATTTAAACTATGATACTTTAAATCGAAATATGATTTATTTATTTATTTGAAATATAGCTTTATTTCGAAATGAATAAGATTTATATTTACTTTTTTCAATAAAGCGTATTTATTATATAAGCCATTGATGTAGATGTCCATCAGCCGCAGTTCTCTTCGTTTAACATTTTGTGAGTCTATCGTAAGGTCGAAACTTGTATGATGGTAATTACCGCATTCACAATGATTCGTGAAGATTCTTCTCTTCAAAACGAATAAGACGTCACTTTTCAATGAATTTCTATCGACAAATCACGAGTATGGAATTAAAATATTCTAAGGGATGCATCTTACTTCTTATATAATTAATACTTCATTCATTCTTTCAAATTCAACTAAAAAGTGGTCACGAACAATGTTTCGAATAGCGGGAAATAGTGTTTTATATCAGCTGTCTTCGCCCTCGCCTTCACACAAACTTTGCGAAATGTATAATTTATAACCTCTTTTTTTTCCTTCAGACATCATCATGTTCTAACCCACCTACTTAACTGGTTTATTACATGGACCAGTGCCGTTAGAAATGTTCTCACCATGTCCTCGGCTATTCCGCCATGTCTATTGTCCGTCCTCTAATCCGATAAGCGGCCTTGAAAAGGAAACCGTTGGTGTAGCATGAAGAGGGCGACTTCTGTTTTCAGGGTAAAAGGCAATTATCTTTTAACAGCAATAGCCCGCATCCGGACAACTGCTCTAATCATTCTCTGAATTCCTTTCTTGAATGGTTTTAACACCGCACCTATGTAGCGAATGTAGGCAGAACAACGGTTTAAATAAGATCTGCGGTTTGCGCAAATTGGTTTCTAATAAGTATCTGTTTCAGCATCGAAAAGATGTCAGCATCTTTTGGGTATGAAAAGGCTATTTCAGAGAAAATCATTTAAGTTTGGAATTTGTGGTGATGGCAATGGAATTCCGTCTATGTTATGGTCATATTCTCTCATGACACCCTGAACCCGTGATGAATAATGACAAGATAGCGGTATCATGACGATGAGAAATAATGCAATGCATTTCAGTCTGATGCCTTACAATAATGACTTTAATACTCACGTATGAATGTATATTTACAATTACTCAGAAAATTATGTACTTAAAAGGGAATTCAGAGAAAAACAATTTAAAGGATATTTATCTTCCTATTCACGATTTGATTTAATGAACGTATTAAAAAGAAGGATGATATTTCCTTTGTTCAGAAAAGATATGTTACAGGAAACTGTATAAATAATTCTACGAAAACTGCTTAATTATTGAGAATTTTGAAGGAATATTTAATAAATCGAATTTAATGAGATTATGTCTGTTTTTTCAGATTATTAGCAAAACAATAAGAATTTTTAATGAGTACAACACCATTTTCAAATAAAAATCAGAAGGTCATCGTAATGTTCAAGTTATTTTGAACATACGGGATAAAAATAAAATTTTAGAAAGTCTTGACACAAAATCAACCCAAAGGAAATATTTCCAATAAAAAAAAATTAATTCATGCTTTTGGAAGAGAAATTTGATTTTTATAATAAGTAAGAATTTTTTTTCATAAGTGTTTTTTACATATAGACTTGAACAGCTGAGAAAATCGACTCGATTCATTCATTTTCAGAAAACTGAATATAACTTTATCTCTTCTTTGCCAAAACCCACGAATTATGATTCTGAAACACTGAAACTTACTTTTAAATTTGGAAAAAGGGCAATTAAAGGAAATTTTTTATTAAATGTATATTTGAAAATACTGTTGAGAAATTATTTAATTAAAATATTGAATCTATTGTTGCAAACAAAATAACTAGATATCGAGAACAATTCTGAAAATCTCTTTTTAATTTTAAGCTCAATTTAAAGTAGAACTATGAAGAATTCACATTTGAAACTAATTATAAATAGAAATATATATATACAAACATTAAAAATAGTGAAAAATTAATAAAGAGTAATAAAGGAAGAAAATAAAATACATATAAAATTCAGCAGTAAAATTTTAGAAACAAACAAAAATAAAAATCATATTTCTTTATGAAGGCAAAATTACAATGCATCAAAATAATTTTTAATGAAAAAGCGAAAGGAGTGTATGAAAACTATAATTGCTGAAACAAAAAAAGAGGATATTTCTGAAAATAAATAAAAATTAAAATAAATGCAGAGACTATGCATGAATGATTCATAACAATTATTAGAGACAAAATAAAAGAAGCAAAACATTACAGTATAATGTAAATGGAAATAGAAAATTATTTGATTGGTAATAATTGGTAGAAATTAAACTCAATATATTACGATTAAAACAGTAAATAAGTCATAATATGTAGCTGAATTTTTTTTTTTCCTATTTTTTTTTTTAGTTTGATGTTGACAAATGAAAACTACCTAGTAAAATAGTATACACAGACACACACAAATTCCGCTTAGAGATTTATTCTAAGCATTACTCTTAAAAGTGCGGTTGAAATCCGCAACTTGAAAAAACAACTACAATACATAAAGCAATCGAAAGTTCTGAGCAAAGTTTTGCAAAGAACAGATTTAGCCACCCAAGGTAGGCATTTTTATAATTATTATTAAATTACTCAATTCATTATAAGAATTACAGTAAACGATGAAATATCGAGGCAAGGACAACAGTAAACTTTTCCGATATTAAAATTAAAGCAAACGATAAATTATTAAATTGAATATAGTTATAATCTAAATGTAATTGAAATTGAAACGTGATCGGGTTACACCCAAATTGATCCAACTAAAACAATAGCCCTCAGGTGGCTAAAAATACTTCTAAAATTAGAATGTTTTTTTTAAATATCAGGCACACAATTTAAAAGCATCGCTTTACTTTAAATACTTACCATCTAATAAAACTATTTTAGATAAACGATCATTTCTACATTTTCCTATATAAAATTACATAATACATACCAAAACAATTTCTGAACTCTTACAGCAAATATTACAATTACTATTTTCTTCAAGTTTAGATAAATAAGTATGAAAAAACATATAAATTTCGGTTCAATGATCAATCGTTTTTAGAAAGATTTATTAACTTCTTTTTTTTGAAAAATGTAATTGTTTTATAACTAGAATTGTTGCATATATATATATATATATATATATATATATATATATATATATCAATTTTTCTCTTAAGTGTTTCATAGTTTTCTTGCTCTTTGAAAGGAGATTGTAATAATTTGACATAAAAGTGTAAAAATTTAAATAAATGTTCCTATTAGTAAATATTGAAATAACGCTTTGTTGTAAACGAAGTAATTTTCAAGAAATTAATAATCTATGAAATTACTGTACACTAAATCCAAGATATTGTAGTTTTATTGAAGATATTTATGAATGGGCTGAACATTTCCTGAAAAAAATTACTATTTTAATTAAATAATCCGACTGTCTCGAAATTCGTTTTGAAAATTCCTTCATCACAAGATTGTATTTGATTCAGTTTTCGTAATCAGTTAATGTAACTTCAGTCATTGCAAGCTTTTTTAAAAAATAAAAGGCATCTTATTACAGATTAATTTCAAAGGGTCTAAAACAACTGGAATGTATAAGATAGGTGTATCATATTAAGCAATAAACGATCTAATAGTAATACGTGTTTCAATGACGGCTGTGAAAGTGAATAAATGTTTAAACAATATTTACTGATTTTTGTATGGCTATTCACTGCAAACAACACCT
>BMAW01087746.1:391321-415608 GCA_019974015.1 Nephila pilipes
TCGCGGCACCCACTTGGAAAAAACCTTTTTCACTTCACTTCAAAAAACCTTTTTCCTGGTCCGATCGACTTAAAATTTTGACACGTTTCAAGCAAAGGTTAGTACTCTAGAAAGACCTGGTTACTGGTTTACTACGAGTGCCATTTCTGGGTTAGTCTTGGGAGTTATTGATCGATGTGTTATTATATATATATATATATATATATATATATATATATATATATGTAAAAAATTTTCTCTTAAGTGTTTCATAGTTTTCTTGCTATTTGAAAGGAGATTGTAATAATTTGACTTAAAATTGTAAAAATTTGAATAAATGTTCCTATTTAGTAAATATTGAAATAACGCTTTGTTGTAAATGAAGTAATTTTCAAGAAATTAATAATCTATGAATTTACTGTATGTTAAATCCTAGATATTTGTGGTTTTATTGAAGATATTTATGAATGGGCTGAACATTTCCTGAAAAAAATTACTATTTTAATTAAATAATCCGACTGCCTCGAAATTCGTTTCGAAAATTTTTTCATCACAAGATTGTAATTGATTTAGTTTTCGTAATCAGTTAATGTAACTTCAGTCATTACAAACTTTTCTAAAAAATAAAAGGCATCTTGCTACAGATTAATTTCAAAGGGTATAAAACAACTGGAATGTATAAGATAGGTGTTTCATATCAAGCAATAACGATCTAATAGTAATACGTGTTTCATTGACGGCTGCGAAAGTAAATAAATTTTTAAACAATATCTACTGATTTTTGTACGGCTATTCATTGCAACCAACACCTCCTTGGATATTATAAATGCATTGCATCTTTTTTTCTGTACGTTGTGCTTTACTTCCCACCATTTCAGGGGCTTGACTGAGCCGCCTGAAATGGCGGTTATCTTACTATCCTGTAGACTGGCATGACAAGTTGAGTCCCACTTCAATCTCGAAACAAATGACAATAGAATCTAAGTGTGGAGATACTAGGTTAGTGTTCTCAGGAGACTTTGTTTTGTAGAGGTTCACAGCGTTCATTCTAAACGATGGTGCTGAGTTCTGTCATCCATAACAGCGGATCTCTTGTAATGTTGTTAACAATATGTTGATAATATTCTGTGATCATTTAACAAGATCATCCTTCTTGTTCTCCTAGAATCATTTTTTTCTGCATGACAATTTCCGGTCCCGTATGTCTCGTATATCTGTATATTGCGTATCAGACTATGTTTAAACACTTCTACTACCAATTGATAATTTAACATATATGAGGTAGGCAAGTCACCAGATTTGGGGATCAAGAAACATCGAAATCCTGGACAAAACTATTTGAAGAATGCTTCGCGAAATCTATCACAAAGGATGAGATCAAGGTTCTACATAATTACTAAATTATATTTTATGTACGGCAGCTAGGAGAGGTTTCTCAAAATACTGATTATAATATTGAGAATGTGTAACAGAAAACTATTTATGCCATCATTGATTGATTGATTATTTATTAACGTTGCACTTGAAAACAACTCGGTAGAATGCCTAAGGGGGTCAAGCTCACCCAAAAGGCTGAGACAAACCGTCTCCAGGGAGACAATCACGCCTGCACTCGGCATTTATCGGCAAAAAACCCCCAAAAAAACAAAGACAATAAATGGTAGGATATAAAAGTACATGTTGGAACAAAGAACATTAGATATAATATAATTTCGAAATTCAAAAGTAAATGAAAGCTTACAATGTATTTAGAAATCAGGAAATGTACGTGAGAGGAAAAAAATTAGTAGTAAGATTTTATCTTGCAGAAATAAGACATACAACAGGTGATATATAATGGGCTAAATGGCACAATAGAAAAAGCGCCCACAAACCCGTGTGCTAATACAAGTATAGGCTCATAATAAAGAAAATTGAAATATTTAGAAATGTAATCAAAAAACAAAACAATTATGAAATTTGTTGGTTAATTTTACCAGCCCCAAGAATACGGGATTTAAGCTGGAAATGCGAATTAGGATTTTCAAAAACAGACTTTTGCCCAATAGTTAACTGAGGGCTATTGATGTCGAATCTCGAAATTTTCTAACTCAGTCAGTTGACAAGAACATCTGAGGTGATATCCTATTCACCAAACTTCCCCACCCCGCCAACATGAAGACTTGACATTTCGATAGATTTAAGAACTTCAGCCGCTGCATGGTGGGTCTTTTGTGGCATCAGGATTCAAGTCCACGATCCGATGGAAAACACTCCGGCCGAAAGCTCGTGACCATGACGATTCGGCTACGGGTGTCATTTATGCTTTCAGCAGCTTAGCAATTGTAATAATTTTTCACCCTGTGCATGTGCTTTACGCATATTTAATTTTATTAAAAAAAATAATACATTTTTTTCACGGTACCAAACAGTGTATAAACTGCAAAGAATTTGAAATTTTTATTTATCAAATTTGTTTTTAACATCACTTCGTTAGTCTGTGTTATTTTCAAATCTTAGATCAACATACTTGGCTTGAAGAAAAAAAATGTTTGTCTATGTCACAAAATTTAATTTTTATCTCATTGTTATATAATCACATAAAAAATTAAAAGAAAATTATATCTGGATTTTTTTTTACAGGCATGGATGCGAAGACCTGATTGAAATTCCAGGAAAGAAGAAACATCTGGTTTAAAAAAAAGTGCCTTCATCTAGAAAATAATACTTGTTTCAGCCAAATATGAACAATAGTTTCTTTTAGCTCCAGGCCTTAGCTTTTCCTGGTTCGTCAAGTACCTTATTGACCACAATTTCTTGAACAGAAGAATTCTTTTTTCTCCTCTTTTTTCTTTTTCATTTTCTCCTTTTTACTCATTTCTACATCTTTTGGTGTTTTCGTCATTTTTACCTTCTTATCTTTTTCAGGTAGCAACAGTGAATAAAAAACAGTTATTGGCTAAATTAAAGACGGTGGATGAAAAAAATATCGGAACTAAAGCAAATCCATTTTCACATTTTCTTTTTCTAGTTTGTTGTGTGACAATTTACCACATTTGGAAAGAGAGTGTTTCCTTGGAATGATTTTTCTTATAAAGGTACAAAATGAAAACTAATAATACAGCTTGTAACACGGAAATGAAAGCAAGACAGCTCAAAATTCTATTTAATGAAATAGTATATATATATATATATATTGGTGAAGGTGTGTATGCGTACATTGTGTGTTGTGCGGGTATTAAAAAGACTTTTTCAAATTACTCAAAATATATTTAAAAAAGAAATTTTGGTTCCTAAAAGTATTGAATTGCTTAATAATTCATCTGATTGTGTTACATTATTTTAATTAATATTGAAGAATATTTGTATTTTATCTTTATTTTAATACTAGCCACCCAAAGGCTATTGTTTTAGGGGAATCACTTTAGGCTTACCAGACCACTTTTCAATTTCTTATCGTTTGCTTCTATTTTATTTGCATTTAGCTTAAATATATTCAATTTAATAATTTATCGTTTCCTTTAATTTTAATATCGGTAAAGCTTATTATTGTCCATTTCTCGATATTTAAAAAAAAAGCGCACATTGGGTGGCTAAATCTGTTCTTTGTAAAATTTTACATACAACTTTATACAGTTTTCTTGTATTGATTTTTCTAAGCTAGTTACAGTAGAATTTCTCAAGGAGCTATTGTAAATGAGTGATCAACTTTTTAAAACAATTGTTACTTCTTAAGAATGACTCTCAACTCGACAGCTCCATCTTCTGGCATCCGCACAAAAATACACCAAAGATCTTTCAATTCAAATGGATTTAATATTTTTAAAGAGTTCTTTTAATTCTGCTTGATTGTCGTTGAGTATCTTATATAGAATTGAGATGCTAGATTAACTAATTCAATTAGCTCATTAACACGACACTTAACTACCATAATTTCTTGGATATGATTGACTTAATTTTTCTTTTATGAAGGAAATCCATAATGAATTCACCATACGTTTAATACATAATTTGAGGAAGTTTGTACTAATTGAATTAGCGTGAAGAATTTATGAAGGAAATCCATAATGAGTTCATTATACGCTTAATATATAATTTGAGAAAGTTTATACTAATTAATCATCTTTCATCCGCAGTCTTTCATGTTTTTTCAAGTTTTCGGAGGAAAATATTTTAATTTTCAAAATATTTGAGTTTTCTATGATTCTAACGAAGTAATCTCAAAAAGTGTTTTTCACACTATTGTAATTTGCACTAGACATAACCCTGAATTTAGTGGCATAAAATGTTTAATTCATTCCTCCTTTTGAATTATTTATTACCAACTAAAATCTGATTATTATATAATTTACGTGAAAAATATATTCAGAGAAAGTGATGAGATACACTGCATTTACATGGATCTCGTAAATCAATAAAAATAGAATGATGATGGAGAGGAGTTTCTTAATCTGATTCTCTACCCTATAAAATATTAGCAATAAAATATGTTCCTTACGATCATTAGAAATAATTCTCATATCTCATCTTGGAAAGTTAGGTAGAATTGCTCTTTTCTTCGATGATCTCATGCGGTTATTATTAGAGACATGGAAATTGCACATTACCATAAAGTAGTCTAAAGCTGCAGATGAATGGTTAAGTTGCTAACTTATTTCTTGATAAATGCACTCTCTCTTTATTATATGATGTCAACGCAAATTGGCGCTTTTTTCGTAAAATATTATACAGGAGCGCTGCAAAAAACAGTTTTTCGTACTAATATGTATATTTTGTTTTGATTTCTTTTTCCAAATGTCTAGACACACTTCGATGATTCGGTAAAATCTTAAGATTTACTCCCCTTTTTCACTCTTACAAAAAATAAATTGTGAGATTTTCTCTAATATGTATTGCGAAGAATTAGATGAATAAACATTTACAACTCCCCAACTAGTTAACTCAGATTAGTTGGTAGCAAATGATACAAGAAAAATTAAAATTCTAAAGTATCAATACTTATTTGTCATTTTTTATATTATTGCGCATGAGAATATCATTAGAACAAAAATTGTTGTGAAGTTAATTCACAAATATATACAAAAAAAATTAGTTAATGAGATGACTGAAGAAAGCTTGTACAGGTCCAGGAAGGAAAATTTTACGTTTGACAGCTTGTGAAATACAGTAGAGGGATCACGAGGCAAATACTACTTTTCCCTCTGCTGCTGTGTTTTGACAGCTGCATGGGTATGAGCACAAAACCGCAGGCGCGCATGAACTCGCAATTTGCATATCTGCGCGCATGCAGAAACTAGTAGTTCTAGTGCCGCTTCATGGCACGGTGAGAAAATGCAAGAGGTCCGTGTCGCCTCATGGGATAGTGAGAAGGTGGCAAGTGGTTTAAAGAGGGCTGCTACAATTACCTATAATATGGTATTATTTTATTCTGTTTTATAGATTCAAGTTCATCCAGCGTGGCTTAAGAAGGGCATGTGATTTCAGGAGGGCTACTACAATTACCTATAATATGGTATTATTTTATTCTGTTATATAGATTCTACTTCATCCAGCGTGGCTTGAGGAGGGCTGCTACAATAACCTATAATATGGTATTAATTTATTCTGTTATATAGATTCTACTTCATCCAGCGTGCTCATGTTCGTATTTCCCGATGCTAACTAATGGAAATAGATTTAAAGTTAACGCATACTGTATATTTTAGCCTTATATATAAAATTTTCTTCTCAGGCGCAGTCGAGCAAAAAGATTAAATCAATTCATATGAATTTATACATGAGCAGGAGCTACATTTGCAATATTTTTAATAGCTAACTATGAATATGAGTTAAACTTTAGTAACAATTAGTATTTTTTCCCTTTGTATGTATTTAACTATATTTTATTTCCCACAAGTAACTGTGGCCGCGGTAGCCTAATGGACATGGTCGCAGACTCGCAGCTGGCGTTGTTTTTGCTGAGTCATGGGTTTCAACCCTTATGCGGCTAAAGACCCGTTAAGATGAGGGGCTGTTGTACATGAAATCTGGTCGAGGTCTCAATCCCGATTTCTAGTACACTTCCTACTTTACATATCCCGATTTCTAGTACACTTCACTTTACTTCTATTTTCATCTAATTTACCTGGTTTCATTTTGTTTGGGAAGAAATTGCAATTATTATGCAATTCAAATTACTACAGTCTCCGAGGTTAGGGAACGGAAAATCGTAAATATTCCAATGTCACAACTTCCGAAGTCTTACACCGTAAACTTAAAATTTGTCACCAAAAATCAGTCAAATAATTTAAAACTCGTTTTGTAGTTGAAAAAAAATCTTAGGAAAAATAATTGTTATACTGATATTAATGCATTATAAAATAAGAATTGGAGAAAATGTATATATCTAATTAAAAATTGAACTTTTTACTGTCTTAAAAGTTAAGGTGGTCAAGGTAGCCTACAAATCAATGTCGCGGACTCGTGGCCGGTGATTTTCGTCTAATTGTGGATTCGAGTCTTGATGCGAATAAACACCTGCCGTATAGCTTGGGCTGACTCACGTTATTTTGTCGAAGCTTAAAGTCCTCCCTTAGGTAAGGTGGGGAAGTTTGAAAAGGGTAATGTCAGCTCAGATGTCACCCTCGTCACTTAACTGAGGCTCAAAACTACGCGGTATGTCACCAATAGCTCTTGAATTGCTTCTCAGTGTGACATCAAAAACAATAAATCAGTTCTACAGGTAGACGCTTATATTTTGTGGTATCTATTAAGTAGACAGATTATAATAAAATGAATTCATATAAAAAACAATATTTCGTTTCCTTATTATTTTGCTTCTTACAATTTGATTATTCGCACCTTGGACACTTGGGACTTCACCAAAATTAACAATGTCCGACTCTACAAAATGAGTACAAATATTTGCTTATAGTATTTCATCGTAATTTTATCTCTGCATGGGCGAAATAATTTTTAAATTAACCGAGCTTAATTTAGAAGTCTTCTCTAAAGATTAATTTAAATCCACTTAAAAGGAGCCCCGATTTTGGATTTAGCCTCTTATGTCTTCCTATTAATTTTCAAAGTCAATTTTAAACTAAGATTCCTGACCCCTTCTTGACATTGTAATCTCACGGACCCGATTTTAAGACCGACTTATGCGAAGTTAAATCTTTCCTTTAAAATCAGTCTTCTGAATTTCAGATTTTGATGGGGAACTAAACTATTATAAAGAATTTTGCTTCATTTTTCTGTGTCTTTCCAAACTCAATCTCACTACGAGTATCTATTGAGCTGTAAGTCTGCATTATTCAATTTTGCTCAATGTGATTTTTAAAAAGTATTCCCTTGAGCATTATTACCAGGGTTATTTGTATTTTAACTACTTATTATAAAGTTATTTCATTCTGTTCTTTTGGCTCTAGATCTTCTAATGAGCCCACATTCAATGTTTGTTCTACCCTTATTTATGCAAATATGTGTGTGTGTGTGAAGAACAAAAATCAATTGTATTTTTAATTTAATATATTGGTTGACGGATCAACTGGAGCACTCAAGCTTGTAGGCTTTTAATCTCCGTATCTGTTAAAGGACTTCGGCCTTTACATTGCCCATAATTGCATTTAATTAAAATATATGTTGAAAATTGCTTAGATGTACCAAACAGGAACTGAATTTGCAAGTTAAGAGTGGGTAGTTTGTGTTTGTGTTACCTGCTGATGGAATTGCAGCTTATCAGAGTTGTAAGAGAATCAGGAAGAACAGAAAGAGCTTCCGCCCGTTACAAAATGACCATCCACTCTGAGAGAGGCCGTTTTCTATGGTACTTTGGTACACAGAATTTGCTGGTGTTTCTATTCAGTGTGCTATTACATTTTGTTAATGGTGTGAGTATCTAATTATTTAAAAGTTCAATTTAGAGTGCATCGACAATCTGTCTCTTTTAAATGCAAATTGAAAGATATTGCTGTAAAAGCATGAAAGAGAACTGCCTTTCTGCCAATTGTGAAAATAACCCCAACCATTAATGTTGGTTATAAGAACACAGCTTTTAAGAGTACTTTACATATATTAGGGTAATTTTCTAGTTTGCAGATAAATTTGAAATAGAAACTTGCTTTTCTTCATATTTCTGTTCAGTTATTTTTTTTCTGAAATTTTAGTTTAATCATGCTCTAAAACCTCAAGAGGATAATTTTTATAGGTTTTTTTTTAAATTAAAAGAGCTGCCTAGTTCTTTTTCCGTATAGGTGGAATTTCTTGATAAATGCATACTCTGGAGCTTTTTAAGTCAATTTAAATATAAATCTAGATTCGTAACATATCTCTAGAGAAGATTATTAATCAAAATTATACATTAAATTTTATAACTCGTAGAATGGGTGAAAATGTTTCATTCATTCAGGAAAACGATAGGACATTGTTAGAATTCTGAATGAATATCCACGTAATGCCTTTGTAATCGAAGTGGAATTCAGTTCAACAAAAATTTCTTTAAAAAATTTATTAATTGGTGATCTTCAGAAGTTTTTTTTTTTTTTAAGGAGAAAAATTTAAAAAACATTGAATGCATTTATTCTTAAGAATGAAGAAACAACATTTTTTTTCCTTCGAAACATATTCAGGATTTTGAGTACATTATTTATGGGATCTTTCGAATAATAATTACAGACATTTCGAAAAACTTATGATAAAAATATTTAAAAAACATTTAAAATATTTAAAATAAATATATAAAATAATATTATTTATAAAAATATTTAAAATAAATATATTCGTTAAATGAGTTCTGTGTTGCTCTAATCTTAATCTTTCAAAATTGTGGATTGTTCAGGGTTAACTGTCTTGAATGTTATAAAAATTTAAGTTTCATTTCATTGAGAAATTCTTAAAAACACTTTTAAGAAAGTTAAACTTGGATTGGGGGTAGTGTTTTGTTGATTAATAAATTTATTTTGATGTTATTATTTAAGTATTCCTGGTCATATTAAGTAAATAGGAAGTATCGGTGTTGCAATTATTATTATATATGCATTTTTATATTTAATTTTTACTAAGCGTATGTCTCGCAAATCATTCTGTGAAAGTGAAGTTTTTTACCCTGGAATAATTCTTTTTTTGTATTTAATCATTTCAAAAATCCTTAAATTATCAAAAGTCAGTGAATATTGAATACCAAAATCAGAACATTATTCCAAAGATACAATTTCCCAACTTGTTTCGAAAGACATAAAGTTCTAGTCATATTCATAAAAACAAAGTATTAAGAATAAAAGTAACGAATTATTAAGCAAAAAAAAAACACCTTTCATGTTTATTCACTCTCGATATTCAGTGACTTGAAACAACTTGTTACTTTGTCCATAGAAAACATATGGTTGTTCAAAAATTATAACAGAGGACGTAATGTTCGCTGAAAAAAACATTACTTGGCAAGATTTGAGTTGCTATTCCAAATTATTGCAAAAGTCAATTATCATTCACATTAAAAAAGTAAAATTTTACATGATAAGGATTTTTTTTTTCCCTTTACTGAATATCTTTACAAACTTATTTGTCTGTCATAAGCTTAACATACAATATTTAATACTATCAAAAATTATTTCTTAATATGTATAATCCTTAAAAGAACTAACACTTTTGCTGACAAAAAACTCCATTTTCACTCTATCTCAGATGTCAATAAACACACGCTTCCATGATCATCTCCGTGGTAATCGATGCCATAAAAAAGCAGCCCTTGTCAAGACCCTTATCAACCCACGCATGACTGGGGCAAACAAAGGGCCAGCAACAAAACTGTGTTGATGAAGCGAAACGAAACCAAAAATTTGGAATGACAGCCACTGTGGCAGACCATCCAAACCGGTGTTTCCAGGAAAGCCGGCATAAGGTGCCATAGATCTTGCAAAATGGAGGGGCAATGAGAGACTTGCAGGTGCGAGTGATGCTTTGAAGACCCCCCGGACAGTCCGGGAGATGCGTAAGTTTTCGATATCCTTTCCATTAGAACGCTCTATTGATTTTTGCCTAACGTATTTCCACGCGAAAGCGTTCCGATGACAGGAAGCTAATCTCAAATAGCGTCTGTTGCAAGGACTTCGGCTCAACTGAGTGGAAGTTTCTTGCGAAGTAAGGGGGACTTAAAGAAGGGCTTTTTGAAGAAAATGGCATGTTCCACTTGAAACCGAAAGTTTTCTGAAGCAAGAAAACTTGAGCCTCTTTTGGAAAATAATTGGATTACGAACCAGACGCGTAGTTTTTAAGAAGTCCAATTACGAAGAATCTGAATTAAATAACTGAATTAAAAACAAAGAATGTTGATAAATATAAGGTGAATAGTTATAAGAAGAGTATATGCAAAGAGTTAAAGTTTATATAAAAATAATAAAATATTAGTAAATGTAAATATATCAAAGCTATATGTAAATACCAAAATATAAGTAAATATCCAAAGAAGAAATTCTTTTGATATCAAAAATAAATAATCGAAACCATTCATACTAAACAGTAACCAATGTTGTCTATCGCAATGAATACTGGAGTTATCTAGGAAAATGACGATGTTTTCTGTTAGTAATCAATAATTACAGATATTGTAATTTTATTTCTTTAATATTAAAATTTAGCTTATTTGAATCCTAAAATATCGACAAAGGAAAACGATTTCAATACATAATATGAATATTAGAATATCGTCATATGGTTATAATTGATAATAATTTATTACAGGTAGAAATCTTACACAATCTGGTAAATAATTGACTGTAGTGTAAGCGATGGACAAAATTAGAAGATTCTAAACCAAATGCGTATATATGATATGATTCCATCTAAACCCATCTTGAGGAATAACGGAGTTCCTTGCATGTCACATTCAGGTAATTCTAAAAACTTTGCAAGACTTTTTGAAGAAAAATAAAAGTGAAGTACAAAAAATGCTGCCAACTGTATGTTGCCATACACAATAGGCAAAAATCGTTATTTGAGCATGTTTTGAAATCCGAGAGATATACTGCTAAAAGCTTATAATTATTTCTAGAATAGCAATAATTAGGACAAGTATATAAAATATTTCTTTTTTTTTTTTTTTTTTGCATGCTACGTATTTTACTGATATATATTACTTTAAAATAAATTAATTTTTGGTTTTATTTTAAAATCCCTTGAAGGTAAAAAAAAAATACGTACTTATTAAGAGCATTTCGTAAATTACATGAATCAATTTATATAGTTAATGTGGATTTAACAATAACAATACTTGCAGTTTGAGTAATAGTTTAACGAAACATTAGATTGTTCATAAGGACATTTTTCGCTAATGAGATATGGAAATAAAAATGGAAAACATTATCGAAGGCAAGAAAATATGCAATCGATATTCGCCGTTGCCTTGATATACAAATAAAAAGATATAGATAACTATTAGAGTTA
Organism: Nephila pilipes; assembly: GCA_019974015.1. NCBI lineage: Eukaryota > Metazoa > Arthropoda > Arachnida > Araneae > Nephilidae > Nephila > Nephila pilipes. The sequence continues at coordinate 402,695 of BMAW01087746.1, forward strand.
AATATCGGATAGAAGAATTATAGTATATACTGGAGCTTTCATTAAGTTAATAAATAACTCAACAATGCAAAATCAGAAATTGCGAACATTTTGTGTCGGAAAATATCGATATTTTTATAAGTTTCATTATTTATTATACAGTACTATAATAAACTTTTATTTTATTTAAAGCACAGTAAATTTGCTGGCTTTTCTTGATGATTTTATTCTTTTTTCATTTTTGAATTTCTGTAAAAAGCGTTCAAAAATGCCCTTAGTTATTAAAAAAAACTTTCAAGAAAATATTGATTGGAACTAATTTTTATTTTGAGGGTAAATTATTAATTTCCCAAATGGTTTTGATCGAATTCATTAAGAAGTAGTGAAATTTATCTTCAATTTATTCATTAAATAAATTAAATCTTACATTGGTCATCTAGTTGCTTACGTGTACATTAACTATTTACGATCAAATTACTGAAAATAATTTTAATAAAATTTTAAATTTAAAAGTTTCTAATTTCCGAAGGAGAGCAATTATTATTGAGTTTTCATGCAGGTTATTTTTATAATTAATATTGTTTGCATGCTAGAGTTATCGAAAGTGAATGAATAAACCATGTTATCGAAAACATTTATTAATTAGAATCGCATTATTCAAAATATTGTGTTTTGACTTTATCACCCTAGTCAAATTTTCAAAATTATCATTTGGTTAAATAATTAGAAAAGTATGTTTTATTCTTCCTTGGAGTAATATCAAAGTGCAATTTTTTAGTAACTTATCTCAAATGTAATAAAACTGTCTAGTCATTTATTAAGTATTGAATAATAATATAACTGAAATATATTTAGTCCAGCAAAATAAAATTAATACGAATAGTTAATTAATATCATTAAACTGTTAGTAATTAACTATTTGCGCGTATGATTTACCCTACGTTCTTTAGAAATAAGTTGATACATCTTGAGATAATATAGATTATGAATTGTGTTTCCTTTTTTTTACATAGACATTATATCTTTGCAATATTATGTTCCAAAAATTCATTAACAATTTTCTAAATCTCTTCTTAATTTGAAACAATTCTCTTCAGTTATTTAAATAACGAACATTCGAATTTTTATTATACTTTCGCAGCAAGGAGCATTCCATTTGTGCAAGATTGTAAAGCTGGTAAATTCATCTGCGGATGACACATGACGTTCTCTAGAAATTCGAAACCTATGTTTTCTTTATTCGGGGGATTCTTTTCGACCCTTCTGGTTGGAACAATAGAACCCTGCTTTGAACGAGAGAGGATGAGTAACTGTTCTCTTCCCTACCCCCTCACACTATCGGGAAGGAAGGATGTGGAATGAAAAGAGGCATCTTTTTACATCAGAAGCACAGTAGAAATATTGTCGTTGAATGATAGGAAATAGATATATAGCAGCTTTGTCTGCAGAAGATCGTCTATATTCGGTAATAGAAATCTGTTTTTTTTTAAAAAAGGAATCAAATCAGTGGATCTCTTTCTCTCATTTTTTCTTTCCTTTGGAGTTACATCGATACATTTTCAGTTTTAGTTATGCCGAGTTATTGTTTCCCTTGATCCCTGAAACTGAAGTATTATATTACTCCCTAATACAATAGTTTCTATAGCATTTTATTCGTTTTAATGAGAAACGCTTAAAATTAATTTCGAATTCCATCAAGTAAAATTAATTCAGATTAAGTAATGAAAAGAAAAAAGCACGTTATCATTTTGGCATAGAATAGAATTGATGCCGTTAGCTTTGGTTGATTTTGGAATTTATTTAAAGACAGCTGTAGATAAAAATATATAAATTAGATGAAGGTACTTGGGAGAGTTTATGTCGTTTAAGTCTGTGTCTTTTCTTTAATTGTTTTCTACGATATTCAGATCAATATGTTTTAAATACAAAAAGTTAAGCAATAATTTCAACATTTAAAGAACATATGTTGTTGAAAGGTGCTTATATATATATATATATATATATATATATATATATATATGTGTGTGTGTGTGTGTGTGTGTGTGTGTTTGTGTATAATTTAAGAATAACGCTATATTAAAAATGCTTATCCATGCAGAGTGTGAGATTAATACAGATTGAAGTTTTAACATATTTAGGCTTTAGTGAATAAAATCCTAATAACTTTAATAAATATACTCTTTAAAGTCTTATAATAATATGCATATCATATGTTTTATAATAATATATATGCATCAATATAGCATTTCAATAGTTTATTTAAGTTTAAAACGTTGTATTACTATTCAATGCCTTTATTAATTATACAAGCTTATAAAAACGTTTTTGTGTTAAATTAATTTTAAAATAAAATTCTATTATGAATTACGACTAAATCATCAATAAATAATCTTTTTTTTCTTTCCATATCCAATGTTGACTTAAAGGTAAGAGCATTTTCTTTCTAAAATTTAGATAATAATACAGAAATAAAATATTGCCACAAGATGCTTGTAATAACAAAGCAATAAATGTTAAGTACACGTAAATGCTCTTTGCGGATATGTATGGATTCTTTTATTTTATTTATTTACTTATTTATTTTTGTGAATTAAATCCTTGATAATGCAGTTTTCTTGTTCGAAGTATTCTTATCTAAATGTATATACCTCTCCTTGAAAGCTTGCTAAGCTCTTATGTTGTTGCATTTATTATTAAACGTAAACTTTACTTCATAATTAAAAATAATTTTGTTAAATTTCTTCAAATATATCTATAATAAACAATCTTATCATCTTATAACCAATTTTTTATTGGTTTAAGTAAATTAAATTTCCATCGCATTTTAAAATAGAAACATTTTCATAATTGAGGCATAATTTACAATGGATAAAAATATCTAGACAATTTAAAGATATGTTTTTAAAAAAATGTAAAAGCAGATGTATTTAATATTATTTCGAATGTATTCACTTTTAGAAATAATTCGAATGATTACTCAAATTTAAATTAGTATTATACCTTATTAATTTTATTTTAATGAGAAAACATAAGAATGTCTTTCAATTTTTAACCAATTATTTTTTCAAACTTTTTTCCTCTAAATTTCCGAAGAATATTTGTTAAACGGATGTTTTCTTAATTTCAAAATAAACATATTCTCTCAATATCATTGTGACTATATAATAAAAATAATAAAAAAAACAATAATTTTTAAAAGCTCTAAAAATGAATTTTAGCTTTAATTTGTGATTATTTTTCTAACATTTATAAGCCTTTTCTTAAAAATACACCTCTCTCTAAGAGGTCAGATGAACTGATCCAAAATTGAGATAATTTTCCGATTATTCACCGTTCCCTTCATTCTCAAAACTAAAAAAAAAATGTCCAAGCTTATCGAGAATCGTGTAAATTATATGTATTCGACATCCTAGCTGATTTAATTAGACCGACATTCTTACCCGGGAAATTAAAACATTTCTTTTCAATTTTCAATTTAAACGCGTTGAAGATTTTCTCATCCCAAAATTTCACGCAGTTTTTCTCGGATACCCTTGACATTGCTGAACTAAGATACCCTAGATCCTATTTAGATTTTAATTAAAACTCTCAGACTTCAATATTCCTCTTTTGCTTTTCTAGTGCCCTATACATTCTCCAATATTCCAACGAAACTTTTTAATTTTTAATTTTCTTTTGACAATCGCTTTTCCTTTGTGTGACGTATACCTCCAATTCTCCCCCCCTTTTTTTTTGAAATTTACTTTTTTTTTTATCTCAATTTAATTTTCGTCTCATCACAAAGTGGTATTCGAATTTCACAATTTCTCCAGCTAACAGCAACAGACCCCTGGGATAAAGGAAAGGGTCGTTCTTCGATCCTTCAAGTAATTAAAGACGATGAGGATCCAATGGATAAAGAAAGTAAAAAAAGAAAAAAAGAAGGGTACGGGGAGTGCGGAGTAGATCGTAATGAAGAAAGAAGCTGGTGTTCTGGATTTTCACTTGATCGAATTAGCAGGCTTTAACCCACTTAGAACGGACCTAAACGAGAGGTGACGGAAACCCTATTCAATTATAGCCTTCCAAAACCCCGTAGACGTATCGCTGTGTCTAGGATGCCTTTTTACGCTTTTCACTTCACATTCATTACGCGCTTTTAAACTCTTCTCTAAAGCGAGGGGAAAGCGAAGAAAAAGGAGGGGAAAAAAGAATCAGGGAGAAGAGAAAGGGGGGAAAAGAAAAGAGGAGGTGTGTCTCGTGTAATAAGGTTTCAATGGCATTCACATCATGGTGTTGTCATAGAAGCGAGAACAGTTTGCTGGAGATTCCAAAAATCAAATTCAAGCTCACGATTTTTTTTCACTTTGCATTCTTTTCGGAACGCATTTAAAATTACACGCCTCGCTGGTATTCCCAAGACATGAATATTTTCTCTTATTTAATTCTTTTTTGGTAAAGATCTTTTTAAAAGGGAAAAATTGATAGGGAATTAATTTTCACAGGGGTTGATTTTATAATTGTTTTTTTAGGATTATCTTAAAAGGTGACCTCTTTGAAAGGGTGCCTGCTTAATATTTAAAGAAAGGTTATGTTTAATTGAACTATTAAGTCAGAGGAATGAAAAAGAATTAGGTAATGCAATTTTTATATGTTTAATCGATTTTCAGTGATGTTTCTTAATCGACAGTAGCACAAGTATTTAGCGACAGTATTTAATTAGGTCTAAATCTATGAAGATATGATATTCATCTCTTATTAATAAAGCAGATGTTTATAAATTTGGTGATGCAAATAACATTCAATGAAAAAATTAATTAAAAAAAACATTACATGAATTAAGATAAAAGAAATGTTATTAAAATGAATCAGCACGCAAACGTTTCATACAATATCAATTAAAAATTTAAGCTAGCTTCCGAGATTTAATAGTCCCAATACTGTTCAAAAGAAGACAGTATTAATCATTTTTTTCTGTAACAATATCAATATAATTAACTTAAAAGTGAAATTCTTTTGCTTATGTGTAATAAATTAAATTAATTTTTTCAATTATGTATTCGGTCTGCATTAAAAAATTCTCACCTGCACTTGATTTTCAGTTATAAAAATGAGTTAAGTCGAAGATTTTTTTTTTCTAATTTTAGAGCTCAGAAACTTCAACTTAATTTTTCTGATTCGCTTATTTTCAGTGGGAAGGAGAATTCTAGCTGTGTTGACTTCGGGGTCATTTGTATTTTTTCCGTCATTGTTAGATTGATTTTCTGCAGTTACTATTTATATAATATTTACTTTCATTATAATATTAATAATTCAATAATGATACATTTATCAATTCTAGATTTTAGATACTATTCTACTGCTTTTAAGCGTTAGATAATTTGATGAAAATTGAATAAAATACACCCAACTCTTTTTCTACGTGGTCTTTTTTTTTTACACGATTTTGAAATAACACGGTTCATCAATATACTTTGTTACTTGATTTTTTTTTGTTCTGGTATGAATCCCAGAAACATTTTTTTTTAATTCTAATTTTGACAGTATAATCAGAAGACTGTTGGTTTATGTCCACGCAATGTGAGTCACTTGGTCTATTTCATGGCTTTCTTACTTTTTATTCTGAAGTTACGGGGAATACCCGAATTTTAAAATAACTTTTTATCTTCTTTTCTTTGTACTTCAACTTGAACACGCTTCGTTCTTCAGTCTTAAATACTTGTTGGAAAAACAGTTTTCCAGCATGCGTCAAAAGTGGAAGTTTCGTAGTACAAAAATCAGCTGTGTGTTCTAAAATTGTAATTCTATCAAATGCAATTGGTGGCGAAGGCTTTAACAACCTGTAAAAGGCTGACATCGAAGAATTGATTCTAAAAGCCCTTTTAAGGCTGAAGAACGATTTGATCGATTTTATGACAGTTTATGATAATAAAGAAGTCGATAATGACGATGTCGAAGGTGAATTTCGGCTATTAACAGATGATTTAATTCGTGAAGGGTTGAAATGTGCTACAAGTATGGAACAACATTTTCTTTCTCACGATCCTGACATAGAGCGTGCATTGAAATTTCAACGTCATCTTGTGTGTAGCAGGATATAAAGAATTATTTGAGCAACTAGTCACACCACTAATAAGTGACTTTGTATCCCCCCCCCCAAAAGAAATGCATTGGCCGTTACTAACGAATGAACTTTTATTTTTTTTAAATATGTCATATGGATTTCATTATTAATTTTTTTGCATGTTTTTTTGGGGAAAATGTTTAGAGTTTTTTCATCTTACAAGATTTTTTAAAGTTGTGGAACATATCCCCAAATTTACCATATCTCAAAATACTCGTGTATTTTTTTACACGAATTTATTTTGCACGGTTTTCTGATAAACGTATCTACCGTGTAAAAAAAGAGTTGGGTGTACAGAAAAGTGTCAAGTTTTGAAGCATGCATGCACACATAATACATCTGGTTAGAAATATTTCTATGTATACACATATAAGAATTTTTCTGATTACTTTATATTCTGCTTTCTTTTTGAAAATTATAATTTTTTTTAAATACTTTTTTAATAATGAAATTGATTCCATTAACTTTAAAGTAATAGAAAAAAAAATAAGGTTTTGTAAACAACGGAATATTGAAGAATTGTTTTATGTAAAATCTTTGTAATAACTCTAACATTAACTCATAATTGATTCCATAGCAATACATTGCATTAATTAAGATTTTTTTTGTTCGAATAACTTTAATCGTTTTATTTACATTTGTATCTTTTTGAAAGAAAGAATCGGAGAAATATATTATTTTTAATGTAAGAAAATAAATTCTGTAATTATAATTAAACTCACAAAAGACGATGATCAAGAGTAAAAAGAGAAGGAACTCTCGTTTTATTTTAACTTATTCTTTGGTAAAAATGATTATTAATAACGGAACGTTTCCGATAAACATTGGCAAATCCAGAAATTTACCAGAAAGCAAGTGAAAATAAGTCACGTTTTTTCCTGTTTATATGTTAAGTAAAAGAGTTCTTACAGTTTCCAGGCGTATAATTTTTCATGTTAAAAATACAAATATACATATATATTTAAATATATTATCGTCTAGGGAAAGCATAATGTTTATTATCGATTGTAGTTTTGATAAAAAGTCTTCATTGTAATATGAAATTATTGGTCTTACAACACAATTAATGATATTTCTTGAGTCTAAAATAATTTAATAATAAAAATTTGCGAATAAATAATTTATACACATTATCAATAATTTTTATATTTCAACGAAAGAAATAAAGGAATGCGGTAAATTTGTTTATATTTAAAGTATTTGTATAGAGTAAAAAATTAGAATAATATTCTTTTGTAAAAAAATAAATAATTCCAAAGGGATAAAATAAAATAGATTTTAAAGTTTTATTAGATTAATCTGATACATTCATAACAAATTCCGTTTACTTAATCTGAGATTGTAATTTATTATAATAGTCAATTGTTAGCTCTTACTAAAATATAAAATTCAGAATTTAATCATTGTACTCATGGTTTATTAAAAAGAAAAATTCTGCGTGATGAAAATAATAGATTTTAATATATGCATTTAGCAAGGGAGATCGATCAAAGAAGTGGAAATTAAATTATGAAACTTAATCTCCGCTAAATTATGTGCTGCATTTTATTTATAAACGTTTAGTGTTGACAACATAAATAACTTCATCCATCTTTCAGCGTTCAAAATAATTTCACCTGATAATACCAATAAAAAATACTACAAATAATACAAATGATACTACAAAATAATTCACACCTGAACTTTTACAAACATAAAGGAAATTTTTCTCGAGATTTTTTAAAGTTTGTGGATAGTTTTTAGTTTTAATGATATCAGTAATTAATATGTTATAATATATTTTAACTTCGTTTCGACTTTTTAAAAAAATATTGAAATGGATAAAGAAAAGCAATTCTCTTAATTTAGTATATATTTAATCAGTCCGTTTTCGATCAAAGCAATTATTGTTTTAAGTCATCCTTTCAAGAGTAGAAAATCAAGTCGAAAATAGCCAAAGAGTAGAAATACTGGTAAATAGAAAAATGGAGCTCATTAAACTTTTCATATTAAGGATCATATTGAAATAAAGCAATTCTGACTGGTATAATAAATGTAAGGAAAGAAAAAAGGCTTTGAGCTCATTTGATTATTGAGTATCTTCTAATTAGTGTATTTGTGGGTTTTGATAAGCTAAATGTTAAAAAATACTTCTAAAAGGCAATTAAAATTGCAAATTATTAAAAAATATTTTTACTTAGCATATCCTTATTTGTAGAAATCAATTGCAGCTCTATAATAACGAGCTTATTTAACATTAATATACGATTTATGCGATTCTTTTTATTTTATATTTTATTTCTCTACTTTAAAAAAATGCTAAGACTTAAATTAATGAAAAAGAAAGAATTTTTTTATGTTACTTCCAAAAAAGCGCCATTTAAAATTTCATAATTAAAATTCCCTGAAATGATCTTATTTGAATTTAAGCCTATTTCACGAAATCACAAATTACCACAGAAGTCTAGAGTGACTGTCTTTAGGACGTCTAATATAAAATTAAAAAAAAATTATTTATAATTATAAGATTCCGAATTTTTCAGAACTTTTTTTTTACAGAAATCTTTAAACACTTCATGGAAAAAATTTCCTCTTACATTTCTTAATTAAGAACTTAAGGGGCAGTGTCAAAAGGATCAAGTGACTAATTAAAAATAATAGGCAATTAAAAGAAAGAGGTTTGTGGTAAAAAAAAATATTTTTTAGTATGATAAAGAAAGTACTGTATAATAAGATGGTCTTGACAATTAGATTAAGGTTTGGCCAAAAAAATGTGTTCAGGACAACGAAAAACAAGATAATTTTTTGATTTTTTTTGTATACCTGGGTTTCATTCGCATCAAAAAGCACTTTGAAAAATTGCTCATTAAAATCATTATTTATAAAACTAACTACACATCCTTTTACTTATGAATAAATTAAACTAGATGTAGTACAAAATAATAAATTTAAAGATTTAAATCTACGAAAAATACTGAAAAGAGAAACAACATGTTTTTAATACTTTTTATAGAACGCTTATTTATCGCTTTTACATATTTTTCAACGCATATGAGAGATGTAAAACATATTTTATACCGAAGAAATTCTAATTTTCAGTTCATTCGAAAAAAGAATGTCGAAGAAGAGAAACGTATAACATCGTCAGTGGAACGTTTCAAAAATTTATATAAATTCTCATACATGTTTATAGAATATTAAAATAGGTTACATGAACAAACAGAACATTTTATAATTAAATGTTGGATGAAAAATTAAATGACTAAATTTTTATATTTAAAAATATTTTAATCGTTTAAAGTAATACACTGATTTTTGTAAATTAAATACATATTAAAAGACGCAAGGCAGTTTTGTTTTGTTTAGAATTCAGCCACGATACATTCTTACGTTTTTTTAACAAAGCAATTAAAACAAATTTTGTAGTTAGTCTCTCTAAAATTCATTAAATTAAATTTGTTTATAATATCTTTAATAATTAATTATTTTCAAAACAAATTTTCTAATTTTTTTCTACTACAGGAAAAAAATGTTAAAATGTACATGAAACATTTCATTTTTTTCCTCGTTAAATTCCATGTCATGCAATTTTTGGTGGATATGGATTCAAAAAAGGAAATAAATAAATAAAAGACATCTAAGCATCAACTTAAGTTGTAATTAGGTCTACAATCGTTAATAAGAAAATAGTGCCCATGAAATTCTAATATAAATTTATTGATTTTAATTATTTCAGTGAAAAATGCGAGGTAGCTGATAATGAAATAAAGATAAAATAAATTATGGAATTAACTACAAGCCGAGGGTAATATGAATAATGCTAAAATCATGATAAATCTCTTCTGGCATGCTGAAACATTTTAAAAATTATTAGTAAATAAATAATAAGATTATTACACGCTTAGCGTTTAACCTTCAAATTAAACAACGTAAAATCTTTGCTTTGATATAGATAGCATTAAAGGCATTTTATAAATTAATAATTTTCGAGACATACTTAATTTTTACTCTTATGTAACTAATAATTCTCACCTTAAAATTTTAGAACTTTGGCCTAATGAATCTATTTCATTAATTTTTATAAATTGCTTTAAGTTTTTAAGAAATCCAATACATATTAACAAAATTCTAACTTATGTATTTCTCATAACTGCTCTAAGAGAGAAAATTTGTCTAGAACTTGATTGAATTTCATTGAAAACAACTAGTATACTTTAATAACTTTGAAATAAGTAAAATACTTTTCTAGAATTTTGATTAACAGGCTGTGAAATACAAATTCTAAGTACAATTTTTCATATCTCTAATCTAATTTCGCTATTTCACATTACAGGAGGGAAATGCAAATAAGTTAAATGCAAATGCAAAAACACATCGAACGAAAATTTTTCATACTGATTTATTTTACTGATAGTTTGAGTTAGTATCGTGTAATATGATATGAATATGCAAACACACACACAAGGCACATGAATTCCAATATAAATATATTATAAAAATTCAAGCGATTCTTTTCAAATTTCAGTTTCATGAAATATTTTTCTGATTTTTTTTTACTTCTTTTGGTTTCTTAAGAGTACTAAACTCATCTTCAGTTCTCAGTAGGCTGATATTTTTTCTCATAGCATCAATTTTAAAAGAATATATTCATTATGCAATTTCTATTTTTCCATAACGTATGATGTACTTCCAAAAAGACATTTAAGTACTTGAAAAGGAGAATCGGCAACCAAAAAGAATCTAAACTCTCTGTACATTTCATTCCTTCATAAATTTTCTTCTTTTTCATATGGAGTGCTATATTTATTCTGAGTTCTATTTTATGTTTGGGACAATGTAAATTTATGTATTCACATACATTTAGCGGAAAACTTTAAGTAAAAGGAAGGTTTCAAATATTATCAACACAAAAAAAGGTTTTTTTTTGAAAAGTTCACAAGCAAAATAAAAAAAATTATGCAGATTTTAAAATCAAGCAAGGGAAAAAAACGTATTAAATGTTCACACGCTAATAAACCGAAAGATAATTTAATGTTACAAGATACCCAATTGTGAATAAATTATCATTTTAATACCAAATAAAAAAAATAATTATGCCAATTAATTAAATAATGACTTACTTAATATAAGGAGTTTTGTACTTCTTTTTTTCTTAAAAAGCAGTATAATTCTTAGAATGATCTCTATGAATAAACTTATTGAAGGAACAACTGAATTTAAATATACTATCTTAAAAAGTTTATATCTGTAACAAATAACATTTTAAACACAGAATTACTGTGTGATAAAGTTAAAAAGAAAAATATAATATGACGGAAAAATTGCGAAACATAGAAATATAATAAAAAAATAAATAATTTTTAACAGTTTTTTAAAATCTAATAAATTAAATTTTACGCCTTTTTAAATTAGCTTTCAAAGGAACTATTCACAAATGAAAAAGTAACAGGAAGGAACCACGAAGGATATTTAAATGTTAAACACGATACTTGAATTATGAACCATTATTTCTCGCATAATCTAAATATGAAAGTTCGAATAGGATTAAACGTCAAATTGGGAGTGTTTCTATTACTTAAATTGTAAAATAATGTTGGAATAAGAACTTTTGAATAATCTTATTCGTTACTCTCTTATTGTAAATATGTGAGAATTATATAAATATTTTTGTTTCCTGGATCAAAATGAAGGAAATACAACATGGATTTCCAGTTCAGTTTTTCTTACATAGGGATTTTCGTATTGATAAGTTGCTGGGTTTGATTGATGTTTCATAATAGGTTATTCACAACAAAACTTATTGATGTAATATGAAAGAAAATTTTAATACATTTTGTTCTTCAAAATTATGAATTGTTTAATTACAATTCTACTACATCAGTTATAAAAAAAAAGCTACAGTTTTTTTTTTAAATCGTTTCTTTGTTGTAAAAATATTTTATGATTTGGTTTGGTTTCATTAACGTCATTCTAGAAGCAACTCGAGGGCTATAGGCGACATATTTTTTTATGAGTGTACAACGGCATATTATTTCGTATATATTTTCCTTTGTTGGAAAATACGTATTACTTATTACTTATTGCAATTATTGAATACATATTAAAAATACTTACTACTTATTGTAAATACTTTTTATGGCAAATACATATTTGTAAACATTAATAAGGGCAAAAAATTAGGAAAGCAGAAAGCAATGATTTTTTCCCCCCGTAACAGAAATAAAAAAAATATACTTACAAAAATTATATTGAGTAAATGACAAAACTTCTATAAGTGTTTTTTAGTTTGGAATTAAGAACATATAGTACTTTGAACATTTTTTTTTTAATTTAAATTCCATAATCACTCAAACTTCTCAAGAAGCCAGATCAGCTCATTTGTATTTATTTTAACAAATGAATAACCTGTGTGTAGGTAAAGTAAAAGAATTTTTAAGTTTTAATTTTCGTCTAAATTCTTCTTTTCTTTGCTTATTTATATTTTGCTTAAATTACAGAAAATATTTTGAGTAAAAGCTTCTTAATTCAAGAATATTATATTTATTGTAATAATTATCTTTTTTTTTTAACTAACTATTCTTTTAAAAAATAACTCGGGTTAAAATGCGAGTAAGTTGGCCAACTGACCAATATTGCTGAAATTTAAGAACTGGTGTTACTTTTGCTGCCACTTAAGTTTTGTACAATACGCATTACTGCACGAAAGATATCAAGTCAGAATACATTATTTCTCTTTCTTTAAACTTGGCTGTTAGCAAAAAATATTCTGTGACGGATGAATTCGGTTGAATTTACTCATGCAATACCAGTGACAGCTACCTTTCTTTCAACGCCCACAAAGAGAGAAAAAAAA
>BMAW01087746.1:415618-431373 GCA_019974015.1 Nephila pilipes
ATCTTGTTCAAGAAAGTCAAAGTGTTTCAATTTCACACAACTATTTACAAGATACCTCAAATAAATAAACTTTTCCAAGTAAATATATTAAATAAAATTTTCGATATATATATTTTAATATCAATATTTATAAATCTGTAAAAATATTGAAGTATCTTTAAAACACTTCATTCAAATCAATAACAAAAATTATTTTCGTCCACGTATGAAATAAACGGTCTGTTGGTTTCATTTTATTAACTCAGTATCTCTTAAATACAATTGCATTAATCTTTTTATTTTGCTTCATATTTCTTAGAGTCGGAGGATTTAAAAAATAAATATTGGCAAACGAATTTCTGAAACGAAAAATTTTATACTTGAGAAACTTTTACAGTCTGAAGTAAAATGTTTCTGCAGATAAATATTAAAATACTCAGAATGACGTATTTTTTTTTAAAACTCCCTGCATTTTTCTCATCTGCTGAATATTTAAAAAAAATGAAAAAAGATATATATGTAAGAAATGCATAAAATAAGGAGAAAAAGACATATTTACATAAAAATTAATTAATGTTTATATAAGAAATACAAAAAAATCATTAATGCATTTTAAGGGGTGAAATTACACATTAAACATTCCAAGACAAACTGGGATACATATCCAAAAACAATAATTGAAAAAATACAGCTTTGTGAATTAGAATTACTGTTAGCTTATTTTCTTAAAAAGGAAGTTTGAACACAATTTTTAATAATTAATATTTTTATCATTTAGGGAATGTTCTAATACTGCTCAAACGCATCCTTTGGGTCAGTTTTAATTAATATCATTGAAGAGCTATGGAGAAGAGCAATTTGCACATTATGCCAAAAGTAGTTTTTGAGATTCAATTTAACTTAAGGGAATACCATCTTTTTAATATTAGATATTTATAAGAAAAGTCTATATTCATCACATTTGACATATAAGATATGCATTCTAGAAAAAAACTTCATTTTCAAACAAATTAAAGCTTTATTTTCTTTCAAAAATTTTCATTATTTTAAAATTCTTATTATTTCTGCCAATATAAATTTTGAAAAATGTTTATTTAGAAAAATCAAATTAGAAAATGTGTCTTTAAATTTTCATAATAATCAGAGAAAATTACTATTTTCATACTCTAAGGCTGATTACCCTATTAATTTTTTAAAAATGATTTTAAAGTATAAGAATCGTAAAATAGATTAATAGTTTAAATTATAATTTTGCATGAAACTTTCTTCCCTGTTCTCGTTTTCACTTTCCCCCTCTTATCTTTTAAAAGAATTGTGTTTTTTAAATATGATTATTTTTCATTTTATTTATTCACTGTTTTTTTTTTTTCATTAATTTTGTTATTTTTTCTAATTTTTGTTCTTTAAGAAATTTTTAACATTTGAAATATTTGCAACTATCTTCTGGGATTTACATAGTTCTGAAATGGTATTGCTACCTTTTGCCAAATAATTTCATTCTTAGTGAGGAACGAAGTTAGTTGTGTTTGCTTATTGTATTGACTTGAGCTCTGCTCATGTAAGTTTTCTTTTTTATTTTATAATGCGGTGTTTTTTGTTTTATTGTAAAATAAATTTGCTTCTTATTTGTCTTACACTATAAATATTTTTGCATTTTCATCAGATAGTTATTTCATTTTTTTTTAAAATGATTTTGTAAAGAGTTTGTTTTTTGTTGATCTCTTTTCAAATTTATCTTTGGCTTTAAAACTTTTTTTTTTATAATATGATTGCTCTCAATTCCGAAATAATCTAACATTTAATAGTTTTGAGCCTGCTATAACATTCATTATACATTCCATTCTTTTCTTTTCTTCGATATTCGAATTTTTCAGCTTTTCAAATTTCCATTTTCTTTATCTCTTATAATGATAATAATGATTCTCATATTAATTTTTTTAGTATAAATGACTTGCCTTTGGAAATTCATCTGTTGCATATAATTAATATTATTTATAGTTAAATTTCTTTTTAATTTTTATAAATTTTGCTTGTTTGTAGTGTCTTATATCTGTATTGTTTTGGTATATATCTTTTTTAATCAATATAGTATAGTTTTGTTGTCTTCATTAACATGTCATCTTTTAATTGTTGAGTTTTATTCCCTATTATATATATATATATATATATATATATATATATATATATATATATATGTGTGTGTGTGTGCGTGCGTGCGTGCGTGCGTGTAATGATTTAACTTAATTCCTATTAATTTCTCACCACAATAATTTTAATTTACTAAATTTCTAAATTTGCTCATTCCCTCCTTTAAAAAATAATGTTCATTCTTATTTCCTGATAGGATTCCTTTTCTTCTTTTTAATTTATTCAATTACGCGTTCTAAAGTATTCGCTGACAATGCAGGTCTTACAGCTTCAGACCTATAGGGATGATCCTTACCAGACTTCCGGTCTACACTTAAATTCCCTTGAAGTCCCTCCATCCAGACCTTTGTAATCTCTGACGTGTATAGCGAAATTTCCCTTGTATAAAAAGTAAAGCAGCCAAAAACGTTCTCTTCTTACTGCTTTTCTCCTACTCTCTTGCTCACTCTCATTATTAAATACATGCTGTCATAATCTGCATGCAACGGCAGAGTTATGTAATTCCCGCCATGTGGAAATGGTCTCTCTCTCCGCTAAAATAAAAATAGTTACTGTGAAACTGCAATTAGCCACGACTGTGCTGTTTTTATAACTTTAATTTAATAGTACTATGTAACAGAAAGTTGTTACATATTTATATGTAGGTGGTTAATAACACAATGAAAACACCTAGCAATACGAATAGTGTTTGTTAATTGGTTTTATATTAATACCTAACAGTCTGGTAACTACTGTTTTCTTTATTTACATTTTGATAATAACAATTATATTGTTCTACTATCTGCAAGTTACTAGGAAGCTCATTTGTTTTTTTTTAGTCGTGCGAAGTGTCGGACCTTACAGAATTTCAGAGAGGGAAAAATGTTGGAGTTCGCCTTGTCGGAGTATCCGTTACCACAATTTGCTGACGTGACTGTTTCTCGAGGTACATTCTCAACAGTCACGACAGCATACCACATACAAGGAAAAACAATATCCACCAGACTCAACTGTAGACGAAAGCGAAAGTTGATTACGAGGGACTGTTGGACATCGAAGCGGATCGTGGCAGATTCCTTTATCAGCGGTTGCCGTTAGAAGAGAGTTGCCCGAAGAACAAATATACAGTAGAGTAACTGTTCCCAAGCTACTTGGGCACAGATGTGAAAGCAAAACTTCCTTTCAAATGTATCACGAACATAAAGACTGCTCAAAAGATGTATAGAAAAAAAAAGTTTGGACAGATGAATCATCGTTTGCATTGTTTCTCAAAATAGACATGTTTGTGTCTGGAGAATACTTTCACAAACGTTTCGTCCAGATTGTCTTGCTCCAATTGGGAAACTTCGAGGTGGCTTTGATATGATTTGGGCAGTGATCTCGTAGTTTCCTGCAGGCCCTATCATAACCCAAGAAGGCCGAGTAAATGCAATGGAGTATCGGGACATGTTTTTTAAACTATTGTACCCCATACATCAAGCCTTATTTCCAACAGAAGATGCCATCTTGTAGGTTTATAATTGTCAAATCCATACAGCTAAACCTGTA
This sequence comes from Nephila pilipes, assembly GCA_019974015.1. Lineage (NCBI taxonomy): Eukaryota > Metazoa > Arthropoda > Arachnida > Araneae > Nephilidae > Nephila > Nephila pilipes. Next base: position 419,273 of record BMAW01087746.1, read on the forward strand.
GAGACATGATTTGAGCACTTGTTGAGGAAGTCGCATATCTCCCCTAGCCGTCTCAATCCGCAGACCTCAATGTTATTGAGGCATTCTGATCTGGTTTAGAAAGTATATATATATATATATATATAATAAAGGAACCCTGTCTTGTTCAGAGATGATTAACATATCATTCCAACTGCTTATGCCATAACTAACTTACGAGAAAGATCAGAGCATTTTATCATTTATGTCAATGACTAGAAAAAAAATTAAGGCAAGGAAGCAAAAGAAAAATTAGTTTAAAAAATCTAAGCGAAATTCAAAAATACAGAAAAGAAAAATTGCTCACTTCACATAAATCGATACACTTTATATTCTAAAGTTTCTGAGAAATATTTTGCTATAAGAGGTTATCACTATTCTATCAAGAAAACAAATGATAAAACTTAGAAATAAAATAAGTAATAATACATTCTTTTGTCTCTGTTTTAAGAAATGGGAGTTATTTAATTAATGTATTTTTTCTTTCTTTAACATCATGTTAGATAGTGAGCAATAAGTATGTTTTAAGCTTCAAAAACCAAGACAATTTTTTAATCTAATGAACTTGAAAAATAGTAATGGGATTTCTGTGTAAGGAAGCAAGTCTCTTTATTTTTTGTAATTTGTGTTTATATGTTTAAAGCTAATTTATTAGGTAACTTAATAGCGTTTTTACGTCTGTGTAACATTCACGTTTAAATAAACAAAAAGAAATTAAATCCGATTGCGTGTAGAAACAAATTATATGCTTTACCGTTCCTTTAACCTTTTTTTTTCCATGTAGATAAATAAGTAGCAAAAAATAAGTTGGAGTAAAAGCGTATGTTTTGATTAAAACTAACCATTAGGATAGAAAATCAAAAGTAAATCTGAATAAAAAACGTTGTATACACAAAATAAACCGTGCTCAAGGGAAGGTCATCATTTAATAGGTTCGACGAATATTTTTAGTAATTAAATCCGTAAGTAAAAAAAAAATGGCACCCGAAAGAATAAGAAGAAAAATGAGTGGATAAAACTTTAATGTTTGAGAAATTTAACTAGTTTAAAGCTCTGTTACTCACAGACAAGATTCTTGAAATTATTTATTCTATTTAATTAATTATTCCAAAGAACTTTTAAAGATGAAGGCGAATAAAAAATTAATCTTAAACATTGATGGAGTGAAAATGACTTAAAAGAAAGTTGAAATGCATTACTTCTTTCGAATGCATTGTTTATAATTAATAATATTAAATTAGTTTTCTTCAGTATAAAATATAACCTTTTTTAATATAGAACAATTATGTGATTAAAACAAAAAGAGACTTATTATTCCTTGTGATGATATTTAATAGATATTTATCCATTTTTTTTTTGTATAAAAACTTCTTTTGATTTTTCTGAAAAAAATATTTCAAATTAGTCTGCAACAATGAATGTTTTCATTGAATTCTCTCGACTCATTGCTCCCCATTAACGTTTTTTTTTCTTAAGTTCTGTCTGTTAATACTATACTTATTTAAGTACTATTAGCAATATATCAACAAATCTTTATCACAAAAAACTACTCGTAATTAATTAATCTATGGAAGATGAAAAAAAAACCAAATTCTGCAATTTTTTTATTTCATAAAAATTTGTGAATTATAGCTACATAAGATAAAATATATAAATTAATCCTTGAGCAATAAAAAGTATCTTATGTTTAAGCATCAACATAAGATATTTTTACGACGATTATATTAATCAAATGTTATTGTTGTATCAAAATTAGTTATTTTACAATGTACAATTATAATTTATTATACTAATCATTATAATACACTCGTTGTCGAAAAAGTCGCACCTATAAGTAGTTGTTACATTGAATTGATATTTGAAAATAAGTTCGAATTCACCAATAGCAAGAAGTGATTAATAATTAAGCGTGGGTATGGCAACATCTATTCAAAGACATTACAATTGTCAACAAAGTCATTACAATTCTCAATAGTAAGTTGAGCAGTTATTATTTCAATTGCATTTTGCCACACATCGTAGCATGGAATCATAGACGCGACAGAAGGTGTCTTGATTCAACTCATCCCATAAAGATTGAACTTTGGCATTTATATCTTGCAAATTTTATGATAGCTGTAGAATCTTAACAGAACGACCTACAGCATCCCATGAGATTTTTTTTTATAGGCAATAGGTCTGGCTATGTTGCTAGCTACGACATAGTGTCTATGTTTGCGAGGCAAGCTCTTCAGATGGCAATGATATGAACATCATCGCAGTCTTGTTGAAATAGAAGATTGGGATGGGAGCTCACAAAAGGAATAGCCAAAGGTCTTAAGACTTCAGGTACCTTTGATCAGTCAAAAGGGTTCTGGTGAACACCAATGGTGATCATGCATCGTTGGAAATCGCACCATACCCCCATTACACTCTACTCTTCGGATGTGTGACGAGTGACAACAAATCGTCTATCGTGGCTCTAAGTGCGTTGCCTCCACACAAGGGTGCGTTTATCATCCTCATTAAGACGAAGGTGACTAAAGATAACCAGTTGCCATTCCGCATGGCTCTTCCGTGACACCGTTGGAGTCTCTAGCTACATTGCTGTGATGTAAGAGGCAATCTCCGCAATGATTTCCGTGCAAGCCACCCAGAAACATGTAATTAGCTATCTGCTAATGATGCAGAGAGGATGTCACTGTTCGCATAATGTCGGAATAGTGGCGGTTGGTGAGCATCGTGCTTGCCGGATAATTCTTCGGCCTTCACTACTTGTAATCTATGTAACTCTCCCTGTGCCTTTTTGTTGTGAGCTATAACTTCCTTGTATCTAATTTCGCCCAAAGCATGAAATTGTAACATCTCCCCGAAAGATATGACGCGCAATCTGACGGAATGATCATTCGCCTTTTTGCGGTCCTACGATGCTACCTCTCTCAAAGGCGTCCAACAGTTCAAATGGTTGTTTTCTTCTCAGTCATTCCAAACTTCAAATTGATAAGTGAAACCCAAATACACGGTTACATTAAAAAAATGCTTTGGGAGGGCCTTTTAAACGTAATTAATTGACATCACTGACACCTTAATTATTTACATATCTAACAGGGGTGAAATTTACATATCTTGCTTCCGTCTGGGTTTAACTTTTTTCGACGATGAGTGTAAGTTTAATTTGTATATGTATATATGTGGATGCTTGGAAATCTTTCAGTTTTAATCTACTCACAATACAAATGCACTAATAAGAATGTGTTTAAATCTACGTATTAAATCTTCCGAATAAGTGAGAGTTAAAATCAAAAGCATATTTATCCATCTATCGTCTTTTTATTAATATTTAGTTTGCCCTCTTTTAGTACTTTTTCTCTGTTGTCTCGTGTGAATGGCAGAATGCCTAGATGAAGAATTCAGTATGCCTAGAACAAGAATTAGCCGAATACGTATCTGAGTTCGACTGAGGATGAATTGTTGTTTCCAAAAAACCCTTCCAAAAAAAATTGGTGATCATGTTGGACGAAACCAAACAACTATAATGTGGATCTGTAGTCGGTAGATGTAAGATGGAACTACTGACTCACCCACCGATTGCACCACATCATTACACCACAACACATGATGACAGGCATATTATGGCATGACATTGATGGATCGTTGTGCCACATCAGGAACCATATCACAAACAAATATGATCTGTTCCACAGAAATTGATATGTCCAAATATACCATTGGAAGTAATTTTTAACAGAGTGGAAATTCCGCAAGGCATTCGCCTCTGTGATTACTTTTGTCTCAAAATCAAGCGTTTGCGCCTGCAATGATACATTGAACGGCTGCCATGGATATTCTAGAGTGCTGTCATTGTTTTTACAGACAAATCACGCTTCTGTTTATAACACCAGGATGGCTGGATAAGGGTCTGGAGACACCATAGAGATAGGTTGCTTAACTGTTCCCTTCTACATCACCATACTAGTCCAACATTCAGTATTATAATTGGATGTGGATTTCACTCCTGCAACTTCTTAGAACGCATTGCCGGTATAAAATGCAAAAGTTATACATCTGATGTTATGGAGCCTTTTATCAACCCTAACCTTCAGAGCTTGCCTGTGACAGCATTCCAAAAGGATAAGGAGTGACACTCAATGCTCAAGACTTCTACTTCGTTCACCAGATTGTATTTCTGTCTTAGTCTGCCGATTTACCCAATCTGTCGCTTATCTAACACGTCTGCCCGATGTCTCGAGAACGATTGATCCGGCATACACCATGCTCTGACACACTAGATTAACTTTGGAAACGTGGAGAGGTAACAAGGGTTGCCATAATACAACAAAATATCCAAAGCCTCTTTCATTCAATGCCGAAATACTTAGAAGCGATTATTGCGAGCCTTGACTGTAACTGTCAAGTTGATTTTATCTTTCTCTCACATCACAGAGGACTATTTTCAATCATCGCAACTGTGTGCTGCCTGTTTTCTCTGTAATAAATTTGTTATATATATATATATATATATATATAGTCCTTGGTGTTGAATTTTTGAATGGCCCTTAATGTATAACAAAATATGTGATTATTTGTTATTTTTGTAATATAACTGTTAATATAAATATCAGAAAGGAGGATTAGATTGTCCGAATGAGAGAGAAATTATGCAGAGACCGATGAATTACTATTCCAAGGTTTGTTTGTCTTATTACTAAAGGAATCTATTACATGTCAAAATGAATTACGATTTTATACCTAAATGTGACATCGTTAATATTAGAAGTAAGTTATCTCATTCTTCAATTTTAGAATAACATTTATTAAAATGGATAGGAAATGAGTCTCTGCATCTATATGTTATTAAAGGAATCTCATATTTATCATTAAAAATATTTTTGTAATGAAACATATCCTAATTAATTTGTGATTATAACCTTATCCAATTTGTCCGTTAAGAAAAAAATGGAGTTAATTATATGTATATTACGAGGCTTAGTTGAATAATAAGAATTAAAGAAATTGCTAGAAATAATGAAAATTATTCTGTACTTCAGATTAAATGTTTAAATTCTTAAATCCTCTAATTTAAATGATATATTTTAAAGCAATATTTAAGAAAGGTATAATGAAATGTAGTTAATTATGAAACAACGAGATGTACTATAAAGTTATATTCTTTTGGGAATGAGCAAGTTTATGAACATATTAAAATTAACAGTAAATGCTAAATTATGAAACATATTTGATTTATTAATTGTTTCCGTGAATAAATACTTATGCATTTTGCCTCACATATGAATGAAATAAATCTGTTAATTTATTTCATTTCAGCCAAGGTTGGGGAAGTTTAAGCATCTGTCACTTATATATATTACATGTATAAATTAAACTAAATTAATCACATATTAGACATGAAATTTTACAAAAAAATAAATTTTACCTATAATTTTATATTTTAATACAAATTATGAAATAGGAAAAAATAAAATTTGGACAATATATCAAACTACTCGTAAGAAAAAAAAGCTAATAATAATGCAGTCCATGTGTTTAAGATGAACATTTTTTTTTTTTTGATGCAATGGAATTGCTTTTAACTTCATACTAAGAAGCAGTATGAGGACTATTGGTAACAGACCTCGTAATTTAGAGCATCGATCAAGTGATGAGGACAAAACCTGAGCTGGTACTTACTTGTCCGAACTTCCACATCACACCATGGGAGGACAGGAGACCTCGACCTGAATTAACATGCATCAACCTCTCTACACGGAGAGTCCTTAGCGGCATCAGGGTTCCAATTAACGATTCGACGGAAAGAATGCCAGCTATGAATCCGTGACCATGATCACTACGTTACCGCGGCCTCCATTTTTTTTTTTTTTTTTGAGAAAAGTAGCTTATACCCGGTTACAAAAATATGTATTTTAACTATAATTAGCTATAAAATGTTTTTATAATTCCTCCTTAATTCATTAGCACACATATTTTAAATAAAAAATAAAACATATAAATTGTAATTTTAAGAAATCATTAATCTACAAACTACTTAAACGAATTGATTTTTTTTTTTGTGTTTACTCTCTAATAAATTATCTTTCAGAAATTGACTGAGAGAGAAAAAAAATACAAACGACTTCTGTCTATACATGTGTTCTTAAAATAATTTTATTTCAATGGACATTTACTGCTAATTTCTTCAATCAAATTCGGCTTTTTATATGTTTGTATTAATATTGCATTACATTAAGCTATTGATGATAGATTAGGTAATTTCAAAACTCACTTCGATGACGAGTATGACAATTCAATTGGTACCCCACACTCTAAGTTTCCCCTCTCACACACCGTTCGTAGACTTAAAATTTATTCATAACCACTGAATGAGTCTAATGAGGCAGCAAATGAATGATTATAATGAATGAGTCAAATTATGATCAATGCACTTATATAATTGAAAAATTATAGACAATTTGAAAATTTAATAACGAAGAACTTATTTACTATTAGTATAATTGTAACTTGTTTAAGAAATTTTCACATTCTACTTAGTGAACTAATTGATAAGAACATATTTTCTATAAAAAATATTATCTCAAAAAATATGTTTACTAGTAACGTTAATTATCAGGATAATAATTCTGATACAACTCTATCAAGTACTTCTAATCGAATAACAGTGGTTTTATATATGAATAAAGAAATATTTTTATTGGAATTGCACATCCACATATTAACAATAATTGTCTTGACTCTTAAGACTTGGTTTGGTTTTATTAACGTCTCACTAGAAGCAATAAGAGAGTTACTAGTGATGGACCTAGTAATTTTGATCCTTGATCAAATAACGAGGACAACACCTGAGCTGGCATCTCCCTCTCGAAACTTCCACAACACGCCAAAGGAAGCACTTTAAGCCTCGTCAGATTTATCTTGAATCAGCCTCAACTAGACTGCGGGTCTTTAGTGGCATCAAGGATCGAACCCACGAACTAGACGAAACCCACCGGCCACGAGTCCACGACAATGACCTCTAGAGGCCACTTTATAAAGCCACCTTAACTTTTAAGATGGTTAAGATGGTAAAAATATTACATTTTTTCTAATTCTTATTTTATTGCGTTTTAGTTGACAAATTTTAAGTTGTTAGTTAATCTTGGGGACTTAACACCAATTTGAATTGCATAAATTTACAATTTTTTCCCAACCCAAATGAAACGTGATTAAGTAAATTGGATGATGACAAAAGTGAAATGAAGTGAATTAGAAATAGATATATGTAAATAAAACAGAATTGAATGGAATATGAAGGGAGATAGGGGATAATTTTAAGTTGATAGTTATTACTTAATTTAGTAATTAAGAGACTTTTTTACAATATTTAAGTCTAATTTGATTGAAATATCGTAATTAGTCTCTTGGATAGAAGTGTGATTTTTAGTCTTAGTACTAAGGTCTGAAGCTACTGTTTGTGAGAATTGTTAGAATCAGTGGTTTGGCAAGCTGAGATTTCAGATTTAAATCATAATCTAGGTTTGTCGATTTAAGTGGGATGTGAGAGAAAGTGGCCTTATCTGTATTCTTCAATGGTTAATTAAGTTCTTACGTATCTTCATTTAAAGTCTAATAATTAATGACTGGTATATTAGACTGAAAGATAGCTGTAGAAGTAAATAATGAAGAGCAACCGTTGCAAAGTTTTATAATTGAATTTATTCCGCATTTTAGCGTGAAAAAGTTTTCAATCACGTTTTCTACTTTAGTGTTTTTAATTCAGATCAATTCCAAATCATGGGGCACAAGAAATTTATTACGTTAGTAATTTAAGAGAAATGAGAGATCCTACACGGAAGTTTTTTAAACTTTAATTTAAATAATATAACTTCAAAACTGTGGACGTAATAAATATATTTTTATCAATTCTTTGTGCATCACTGGTAGTTTAAATTGAACTAAAAATGGTATTTTTCAAAAAAATAAAAATTTATTCGGCTCAAACCAAGTTCTATGTTCTCGCTTCGTCTGTTTAAAACTCCCATAAAAACAGAGGGTCAACAAAATTCGATCAGCAGTCTTATCGGCGCGTTCGTAAAACTGACACGGATCTTGCATTAGGGATTCCTATCTGGAAGAGGTTCACTTTGGAAATCTAATGCCGCCTTTTTATACGAATAGTGGCCCAACTGTCATATTCTGCCCAATCTCTGAGCCCCCGGGACCGTTTAGGGATGCAAATCAAAATCCTACCGCAGTCAGATCCTAAGCTGCTCACGCCATAAACAAAGAATGGGTATTCGATAAGATTCCAGACCTTCTCCTGCTCCTCCTTGAAAATCTTCCCTCCTCTCTTTCTTACTTTCTTCTCTTTTAAATTCATCCTTTTTTTATATTTTCTCCTCTGCTTTCTTCGAGCTCAGAGGTGGTTCTTTCTTTCTTGATTTAAAATACGGAGATTGGTCAGTGTGAGTTAAAATTGAGTTTTGAAGGATTTTCAGAATATGTTTCATTTCATAGCAATAGAGAGAAGAAGGCGATAGTACTGTATAATTTTTAACAACTTCAAATCAGCTTTCTGTCTTACATTTCTATTAAATATTTTATATAAATCCGTTTTCTTTCATTTTTTTTTCTATTTATTTTTATATGATTATCTTAGAAATTTGTTTCTAAAACATTTATTTCCTTATTTATTAACAATTTCAAAATTCATTAAACAAGTCAATACAATTTTTTTTTTGAATAAATGCCTGCATAGTTTAATTACAGTTAAGCCTTAAGTTACAGATAATTTTTTTTAGTAAAATTGATTGTTAAGAACTGTCGTTAAAATTCCTTATGCACAAATTAAATTTTCAATGTATATTTTAGATAGTTCTAGAAAGGCTAACAGGTCGTTGGATTAGATTAGATTCAAAAAACAGGCTTAGTATTCATATTTAAGATTTATTTGTCACGTTAAGCGTCTTAATACCTTTTTTCTTTGAAATTCATTGTATTGTCACAATGAATTACTATAGAATGAGCATTGTAGAAAAAGTGTATATATATATATATATATATATATATATATATATATATATATATATATAGTTAACAATAAAAATTCAGAATAAATCTATTAAATGTTTCAAAAGCATTTTCAGTTTTCTCTTAAGGTGACAGTACACATTCAAAACACAATTTATGGTCAAGATATCATTTTTTTTTCATTTTTGGACTCATATTGAAATTTAATCCTTTATCTTTGAAAATTTGTTTGAATTTTGTTTCTATCTTATTTAGAAGCTGAGTTACGACTGTTTTAATTTTATTTAATTATGAATTTCTCTGATGGGAAAGGATCTAAAAGCAACTTTTTTTTATTGCCTCAATACCTCAAACTGTTACGCATCCTTGAACTTGAAATTTTATTTTTCTGTGTTTCAAATATCTAAACATATAATGGATTATTCTTGCGATTTTATATTGAGAAGGATTTTTTTTTAACTTCCCTGTTATAGTGGCGCCCAACTTTGAATCGCCAAGTGAGTTAGAAATATCGCCAATTTGGGTTGTATCGTTACGTATACTTCATGAGTTAGGCGAAAATCTTTGAAAGAATCGCAATTTGAAGGGGGCCGTTACAACAGGGAAGTACTGTTTTTTTATATTGCGATAAAGTGAAAATTACAAATGATTTTTAATGAAAATGTTAGTGTTTGGAACTCGAACTATCATAGATTCTTACGTAAGGCCTATATTATCAAAACAATAGTCTATTCCCTAGATAGGGTTAAATCCTGTTTTATTCAATTTACAAGCTGTCAATACATTTATTTATTGAGTTTCAATGAAAATTTCAATTTTCACTTATATTTGCATAAAATGCCCTTAATATACACTAACAAAACCTTTCTTGCTTTTTTTTCTAATTTTGAAGCTCTATATGGTCATCAAATTTACATTTGTAGGCAAAATGTATGCTAATTCAAAAAAATTTCTTCGAAGGCGTACTGCTAACTTATTTTAATTTTTCAATATGTATTGCTCTTAATATTATTACTAAAATTGTACACACCCATTAAATTATTTTTAATGTCTCATATCCATTAATATGTTATCGAGGGATTGTAAAGCAAATCTCGTTCATTAATTAAAACAAAGGAACTCTTGAAGATTGAATTGAATAAGTGCTTATCCATGAATAATTTCCTTATTCATTAATTAGTTGCTTTGCGCGCTACATGTTTCATTAATTTCACAATTTTTCAATCTTGAATGAACAAAATAAGAATGAAACTGACTCACCTCACAAACTAGAACTAAAATCTTGTAGAGTATACAAAATGTCAATTTCATCAATAAAGCGTTTTATTTAACATTTTCCGAATCTTGATAAAATTGAATTACACCGATTAACTTCCCTGATATTTAACTTATCCAAAGTATTTTTAGAAATTAACGTAGCTTGACTTTCAATATCGATAAATAAGTTAAACTTTAAATACCCAAAGTTAACAATTTTGAATAGATTTGCTAGATTAGCAATATTGAGGGATTTTACGTTATCGTTGAGTTTCGTTTCCATGTTTAATTAAGTACATTGTACCTTGTGCCCAAAGTTTTGATCAATTCTTACTTGCACAAAACTTATATAGAAGCCCTTTATCACTACAATTTATACAAATTTAATATTCTGAACGTTATTATTTATCATTTATGATTCGTTATGATAAATATATATATATATATATATATATATATATATATATATACTTATATATATATATGGACAGAAAGCAATACATATTTTTAGAATTACCTCCTTTTCAATTTTTTCGATGATATTTAAAATAACTATTTTTTGTAGGTGTATTTATTGAAAAAATTATCAATATTTATAATGTTTTTCTTGCTATAGTAGTCTTCTAATAATATTTAAATTTTGTAAGATAGGTAAATTTCTTTAATTTTTTTTTAAAATCCATCTATCAATGAATCAATTGTATTAGCGGTTAAAAAACATAGTATTATTACGTCATCTTGAAAGATTAAGGGACCTCAAATTGTTTGCTCGAATTAAGTTTCCTCCAGATCTGGCCCCTAGAGACTATTTCCTGTTCTCAGATCTCAAAAGAATACTCGCTGAGAAGAAATTTTCGTGGCATGAAGAGGTGATTTATTTCCAAACGCCTTGTGGAAAACATTTCCGGACGCCTTGTGGAAACGAATCTACAATGCAAGCTCCTTTTTGTGTACTGCCTTTAACACCAAAATATCGGCTAATTAGTTTACAATGGTGCCAAGCCAGAGCGACATGGAATGACACAGACTGGCAAAATAGGATGTTTAGTGATGAGTCTGTTTCATTTTGGAGGGTAGATGAAAATGCGTCAGAGCATGAGGATATCATGGTGAATGGTACAATTCTACCCACGCCATCGCATTACACAGCCCTCACAATAGGCCGAATGATCGGGGAGGCAAAGCCAAATGATAGCTAGTTCACTCTAATTATGGTACAAGGAACCTTAACAAGATAGCGTTATGTTGATTCTTGATATTCGATATGATATTCTTCAATCCCACCTGGGATCTTTCCTAAATGGTGTTCTAGAGGCAATTTTTCAGTAAAATAATTCTTGTCCACATACAACTCGAGGAACTCAAGACTTTTTTTTTCAAGATATTCAGATATTTCCATGGCCAGACCATTCCCCGGACTTGTCTCTTATAGTAAGGTGACCAATATTTTTACAATGAAAAGAAGGACAAAAAAATTTAAGAAAAAAGTACAGCGTAAATAAAAGAAACATTTTATTAATTCTAACACAACCATTCAAAACTGTTATTTCTTGTGATATTTGTTTCAGACCGTTCTTCGATATATTGGAAAGATGTTCGGTAAAATTTCTGCACTTCTTTGGTATATTTTTCCATTATGCTCGGATATGATTCCTCTAAGTTTGACAATTTTCTTTTTATTATTAAAGGAATACATTTATCATTTTATTATTAAATAAAATAACAGTCTAAAGTCTCTTACAATATTAAATATATTAATTTCCATTTTTCTGCCTTTTTAAAAAAAACTTTGGTATCGTAATTTTTCTCAATGCATACATATTTTT
>BMAW01087746.1:438510-509144 GCA_019974015.1 Nephila pilipes
TAGAAATTATTTACATGGCAAAACAACGTTTGCAGGGTCAGCTAGTATATATATATATATATATATACTGGTGTTCAAAACTAAGAGAATTTTCCGATTAGGTCGATTATCTCTGGAACTTTTGAATATATTTTAATGAAATTTGGTTTGTACGTAGGGTTGATATAATACAAAAAATAACTATTCAACATTTATAATACACACGAATGATCATGTGTAATTTTCATCGGAGTCACATGGTGTAAAACGACAGTTGTAGAAAAGAACAAAAAATAGGTTTATTGGGTTTAATGGGTTAGCACTTGCAGAATAGAAAAAAAAATTGGGTTAGTAAACATGGGCTTCTCCTCTTACAGATATACAGATCTCGCACCGTAATTTTATGCCAGAAATAAAAGAGTTTAAAGGTTCTTGTCGCAATTAGTCCCGCTCGTTCAGCATCAGCAACCCTGTTTTCAGATATTGGATGGTTCTCAGGGGGGGAGAGGTTGCGGATTGCAATTGCCCTCAACAAAGCGTCCCCCGCATGCTCTATAGGATTGAAGATTTGGAGATCTGGCTGGCCAAATCCTCTGGTGAATACCTTCGCTTTCCAGGAATTCGTTGACCAGATGAGCTCTTTGTGGCCTCGCGTTGTCATCTATTAAAAGGAAATCCGGACCAATTGGACCCCTGAAAAGGCAAACATAGGGCTCCAATACTTCTTCCCTATACCTCTATGCAGTCACAGTGTCTTTTTCAAATATATGGAGGTGTGTACGACCAACCAATATTATGCTTGCCTAAAACATCAAGCCTCCGTTGGTCGATTTCTTGGACATTGGAGGGCAGGTAGTGGGTCCCTGATTCTGTCCATATGAAAGTACGGCAGGAACCACTGGTTATGCTGAACCGGTATTCATCAGTGAAGAGAACGGTAGCCCAATTATCCATGCTCCAACCTCTATGATCTCTGAACTATTTTAAGCGGACTCTCCCGTTCGCAGAATTGTGTGGGACGCAAACAACAGGTCTTCTTGCAATTAGTCCTCTTTCATGAAGCTTTCTGGAAACAGTCACCCTTGAAACTCGGGTTCCTGTGACCGCATACATCTCATGAGAGACCTGAGAATCTGTAGCATCCCTATTATGCCTCGCTATAATGGACAAATGGTGAACTTCTATGGAAGTCATGGCTCTTGGACGGCCTTGCGAAGACTTTCTCTTGACGAATGAGATATCCTGAAACTGTTTCCATAAGTTGAACATAACGCTGGGCGTTAAATCGATTTCTCTGCAAATCTGGATTTGAGACTAGCCTGCTTCTAGCCTACCCACGATTCGCCACCTCATTCCATCATCTAAGCGTTAGTGGTCATTCAGTTTTACTGTTTGAATTTTAATTTAAGCGATTGCTGCAAAAACTTATTAACAAATTCGGCGAAATGTACTTGTGAAAAAATTTTGGATTTTGGCACATGCGCTTATAAATCCTATTTTTCCATTAATTCTGCTCATGCACACGTATATTCTTGGTAATTCGACGAAATAGTTTTTCATCTTTGTTTCACGGCAGTGTTTTTACATTTCGTTCTTTTGAAGAAATTTTACAAAATATGCTAATTCTCTTAATTTTGAACACCAGTGTTTATATGATCTTCTTAGACTATATATGAAGAAAAAACTGTAAATTAAGGTAAAGGACAGTATGAAATTGTAATTTTCATATATTTTGTTAAAACTAATTACCCCATTGATATCAAAAAGTAATAAAAGAATAAAATAGAGACATATAAAAGACTATATAAAATACAAAACTGATTCTAAGCCCAAAATGAAACCTAGTAGGTCATTCGACAACTTTATTTATTTAGTACACATTTAAACCATAAATACCACGTCTGAATTGAATATAAACGTGCAATAGAATTTTATGTAGAGAGCCATTATTTGAAACAAAATCTCGATTTATGTTTCGGCTGACCATTCGCTTGTTGCAGCAAACGTCCCCCTTTCCTTACCAAATGTTTTATTCATAGATAGCATAGAAAAATCTCTTCCCTATTCCCGAAAGATACATAAATTGAAGGAGGACTTATCTTATCGTCTTTGTTTTGAGGCTCGCCCGGGGTCGTGAAGCTTTTGTCACACCCTGTCTGATGCAGACATTTGATAGTTCAGGTGGCATTGACTGAAATGTGTGATTATTCATCAGTTATGTAGAATATAAGCTTTTATGCGTCCGTTTTATTAACAATATCAAAGAAATAATAAACTAAATCTATGGAATACTGTTGAAAAAATATATGGAATAGCATTGGGCTGCCCCCAGATTTTCTACATTTCTAACTTTATCCTGTTATTTTTCAGGATTTCATACGGATGAAGCATTTCTAATATAAGTAGAATTAGATTATAACTGCTTAATTTCGTTGGAATGCATTTTGAAGGATCTGTGGGGTTAAAGTATAGATTTACTTAATTTTAACAGGAAATTAAACTTTTTTTTATAAAACATCAATCTGAAAAAAAAATTCAAATTTTTGTAGTAAATTAGATGTAATTATTTTGTTTTTGTAATAAATATGTAAAATGGTCTTGATAAATTAATAATATAATTGTATGAATTTACCAATTAAACTCATGACCTTCTGTTTCACCGAGAAAAATATTTCATATGGAAAAGTGCGATGAATTGATGATGGATGTCTTAGAGAGATGTGCGCATTATATTCTACGTTAAATTAAGGAATTTGATGCGAACAATAAAAACTTGGCGATCAATGTTTTCCTAGTTCATGTCTATTAAACTCAGGATGCAAAACTAAACGAGATTGCAATGTAAATATTTAAATATAGAACAATCATTTTCAAAAAGTTTTTCTATGTTTGAAAGACATGGTAATTAAAATTGCGGTTGCCCTTCTCGAATCACTTGTAACCTCCTCACTTTGCCATAAGGTGGCACGTTAGAACACTTTATTTCTGCATTCACAGATATGCGATTTGCATGTGCTCTTCGTGCGCATTTCGAATTTGTATTTACATTTATACCCGTACAGGCATCAGAAGTACACAGCAGAAGAGGAAAAGGAGTTTTGCCTTGGTGATCCGACTATTGTCCTCAGACAACTATCCAATTTCATATCCCTCTTGGAACTGTTTAGATTTCTTTTCTTCTGTTGACGGCTGAGACCTGTTAAATTAATCTTAGATGAGTAGAATAATCTCGAACCAGAGTAGATTCACCATTTTCACAACACAACTATCCAGTTTTCTGTGACCATTTTTTGGATGCACAAATCTTGCTTGTACTGATATCTGCAAGGCTATTCGACAGTTATTCTTTGTCACGGTTTTCCATATCAACTTGTTAACTTTCCGATACCATCTGCATCCCTTCAGTTATCCAATATCCATTTTTTTTTTAAATATTCGAACTAACTTCATACCTGATTTTTGCTTTATTTGATTTTGTTGTATTATTATGCACAATATTACATTTAATGGCAAATAAATACTGATTTTTTAAAGTATTAAATTGTTTTGGATAATTGTAACTACTGATCTGAGTCATTTGAAGTGCGGTGTATGATAATGCATGTTAATACGCTTCAAAATATCGAAAAATCATATTGCGTAATAAATTAATTATAAATGTATCAAATGTGACCATTTGGTTTAATATTAACGAAAAAATACATATTCAAATAATAAACTATGTTTTCCATTAAAATTTCTACTAGAGACGATAAATTAAAATTTTTTGAACATTTAAAAGCTATTGATATTTATTTCAAAGACGAATATATGTTGCATTTTTTATCTTTATTAAAATAACCATACACTGCAATGCAGGATAAAGTAATATAATTTGGAAAGCGATTGCATATTTCATTTCTAAAAAAGTGAAAGACTTGAAAGTTAAAAGGACTTCCAAGGAGAAAGACTATTAAACTTTGTGCTCACTGACATTTTTCGAGAAATTTATAAAAAAGGACCTTTTTTCCAATGTCTTATTGAGAGATCGAATGAAGAATACAATTTAGACTCTTTAGGTTGAAAGAAGTGCGATGTAGGTTAGAGCGCGGTGTCATGTTTTGGATTTTATCATAGTGTAAAAGATTTATGAAATGAGTATATTCAAACTCATATTGTTTTTTAAATACAGTATACGAGTTTATCATATTTTGCTTCAAAATTCTATGCCTGTAGATTTATTTTGTTGTATTTGAAATATTTTGAATATATAAAACGTGAGTGTAATCTAACATTTTTCTCTCCAAGAATGTCAAAACACCAAAAAGTAGCTACTTCATTAAAAACTTTGTTTTGTTAAATAGTAGCTTTCTAATATAATTATTCATATAATGGACACACACAAAATTAAGCAGGGAATTTTTTTTCCATACTTGATGCATTTTTTTGAAATATATGCTACAGTTATGGAGTTAATACTCATTATATAAGTCAAATATAAAACAACAAAAAATATACTTATATAAATCTGAATTTGTTCCAATTAAACATACTTGTACATAAGTCTTAAAAAAATCACAAAAGTCTTTTCTCCAGTTTTATAGTTTTTAAGTTCTATCCGAAGAAAACTGTTTCTATCTTGTTCAAAAATCATAAAGACTGAATGTCAGGAAATTGAAAGATGATTTGGTGACTTAAAATATTTCGATTTATTAGCAACCAAAGAGGAACTTGTTTTAGATATCATATAAGTTTGTCATCTGACAACTTTTCCAAATCAAATATGAAATGCATGTGACTTATTTTCATTTCATTGCAGGAATAATTACATTTAGTTTAAAATATATTCAATTAAATGATTTATCGTTTCCTTTAATTTTAATATCTAAAAAGAATATTATTCTTGACTTCAATATTTTATCGTTTGATTAAATTTAATAATTAACTGAATAATTTAATGATAGTTTTATCATTTTGCTTTAATTCTAATATTTAATTGAATAATTTAATAATTTATTAAATAATTGGCAACCCAAGGAACTATAGTTTCATTCAACGACAAATGGCCGTCCGAGCATTTTTCAAAATAATGTTTTCGGAATATCTTTGCTAATGATTGAATTAGTAAAAGAATGAATGAGTGAGTGAGAGAATGAATGAATGAGTGGATGAATGAAACCCTAAGTCACTGTGAGTGAATAAATGAATGAGTGAGTGAGCGAATAAATGACTAAGTCACTGTGATTTAATGAATGAGTGAATGAATAAATGAGTAAATGAGTGATAGAATGAATAAACTAGGAAATGAATGAACGAATAAGCCGATCAATCAAAATTTCCTTCTGTTGTCATATTACTGTTTGCTTTCATTGTAGTACTTAATTTAATAATTTAATAATTATTTCTTAAGAGTTAGCATCGTTGGTGACTAATTCTGTGTTTTTGCAAAACTTTGCTTGGAACAATTTTGTGTTATAATCATTATATTTGCTTTTATTTATTTCAGAATAATGTCCCACACCAATGTTCTACGTTCTATGTTTACAAACATCAAGTAAATCCTTGAGCTTAAAAGCGCATCCAACTATATGAATGAAATAATACATTTTGTTTTTCATTATAATAATTTTGCTTAGTAACGGCGAAGTTCGTATACTTTTATTTTTGAAGATTTTTACTAACATGAAAACGAATCAATATTTTTCTTGAATAATTACAATGAAAGGCATTATACAATAAATTTGCAAACATCACCTAAAGATTTTTCAAAGCCTTCATTATAATGATAGAAATTAAGACAATATTATAAAATTGAAAATAGAAAGATGTGACTGAGTTACACTAAACACTTGACATTACTAATGTTAAAATTATGAGTCCATACGTTACATTATTAATGTATCTTATTATTGTATTTGTATTTTGGAATTAGGTCATCCAATCAAATGGTAATTAAACTCCGCACAAGAATACTGGACACATGTAACCACCAATAACAATATTTTATTACAAGCATTTAAAGTAGATTTAAATGAAAAGAAAACATAAACTGTCAGCCTGATCAGCTAATACAAGAAGAAGAAAATCAAAATTGGTGAAGAGAACGAAGTGGTTTCCTAGGCGATTCATCTCTCTCCATTCCTGCTTTCCAGTGCTACCTTAAATAGAGATAGCAGAAAGACTTCAGTTCACTTCAGCTTCAGTCTATATCAGCTGGTTTGCTCTTCCAGAATGGCCGGATCTCTCTCGCAGTGGTAGAGTGACGGCAAGCTTAAATGGTAAGCCATCCCAAATCGCATCAGTATAAATATCACTTCGAGTACATTCGTACATGAATACATACCTGTATGACTCAATCATATTTTTTAATACCTACTCTATAGTAGAGCCACTATTCAATTACTTTATTTCCTAACTTGGAATTTTTACTGTAAAACTTTATAATGGATTTCTCTCGTGTGTTTCCCTTCAAATAACCTGTTAGAGGCTGTCTTATTTGATTTGAAAGCCTCTTCTTGTACATGAACGGTGACTTATTTAAATTGGATTAGAAATATTGAAATGTAGTGAATAAGATATTGATGCGACAACATTTATTAGCTGCTAGTAATAGCAGAGAGAGAGAGAGAGAGTGAGAATGGAAGACCATCAAAGACAGGCGTAAGTTTATGCAGGAAAAAAATTAGATTATTCGATGTTAGTGCAGAGTAATCATCTATGAAGTGACGTGTAGTAGAATCCAGCTCAAGTTCAATAATGATCCGGATCCGGTTAGGAAGTGTCATATGAGCAATAATCTTTACATTCGGACGCGTATAGCGAACTGATCCACGAATATTTTTTTAATATATTGAGTTTTTAATATTCAAAGCCTCAAAATTAATATTAAACGAAATTATTAACGAAAGTAAGGAAGTCGTGATAGTACAACTTAAACAATTTTCGAAACTGTCATTAAAAATGTTTTTTTAACCAAAAAAAATAACTTACTATTTTATTTCATTCTAAAAAATATTTTCTGCGATTTTAGAGAAACTGCTTAATTCTCTAAACTAACAAAATGCATGAACTCTTGGGGAGTTTATTAAAAAGCTGATCTTTCTGATAAATATTCATATACTAATATTATGAACCGCCAAAGTTCATTATTATTTTGTTTTTATCAATCAATTGTTTCATAATTTTTTTAAAAAAAGTTTCTTTAAAGTCAAGATAGCAAGTCATTTTATTGCTTAAGTGGTGGCAGTCACTTAGTTCTCATTGGCACGAACTCGCTGTCGAAATTATTTCGTCATGTCGGTGGTTCGTATCCTGATGCTAATAAAGACCCGTCGTGTAGTGGGGCGAGGTGAGAGAGGGAGAAACCAGCTCAGATGTCCACCTCGTTACCTGATTAAGGTTCAAAATTACTAGGTCTCTCTCTAATATACCTCGTGTCGCTTCTAAGTGAATCATTAATAACAATCAATCATCTAATTTATTTTTTAAAATTGCTTTTCAGCTTATAGGAGATACAAAATTTTCTAGGCTTCATTTTCTAATAATCTTTAATTAATGTATATCATTAATGCCTATCAAGAATGTAGAACATTGAGTGTTTTATCAATAGTCTACATTCTTGGGAACCCCTAAATATATTTAAAAAAAAACAATCTCTACAATAAGGAATAAATGCAATGTGGATGTTTATGGCAATTATAAACATCAACATTGTATTCAGAGGTACCAGCATTTGATCATTAAACTTTCCGCCTTGTAATTCTTAACCTATATACAAATTTTAAGACAATCATTTAAAAACTATTCTGTGATAAATATTTTTCAAAATATTGTTAATTAGACAGAAAATTTTATAGATTCAGCTTCTTTCTTTTTTTAAAAAAAATCATAAATGATACAAACATTCTCGGGAAGTCTCTAAAGCTCTTGACATTCTCTACGGATAGCCGTATTTTTGTATTATATGCATTTGCACTTCATTCAAATTTACTATCATATGAATCATTTCCTTGTATTTCATATCTTAAAAACAAATTTCAAAATTATAATTTGAAAATCATTACACATATTTTTTTAAAAAAAATGTCAACGAAACGAAAAAAAAATTCTACACTGTGTTTTCCTTTTCTTAAAAATTTAATCAATGGTCTAAATTCTTGGTGATTCTCCAAAGAAGTTGACAAACACCCTCTACAAGCGTCCATGTCTTAGTATTCTGACCGTCCTCTTTTGAACTATTACTTGCACTGGGTAATCGCTCATATCACACCATCCATCATTCTCAAACTTCGACAGGAACAACTTTTCACCGAACAACTTTATTTTTTATTCATTTTCTCCTTTCACCAGCCATGGAAAAGAGGCCATTGCTAGGGATTTTCTCAGTAATTTTAATCTTGCTGCGCATCCTAACGATCAGCCTGAACAATGGGAGAGAAGGAGAGTGAGAGAGAAGAAAATGTAATAAGCACAAAATGATGCATTATCTCGGGTGGATGGTTTGTTTATTGTTTTAGCTCGGACAGTATGTCATATTGTAATGGAGCTGATTTATCATTCAGGAATATTCGCCATCCCATGTTTCCAACGTTCAACCGGTTATTTCGATATCCAAATATATGTTTTGGAAATACTATTCTAGCATGAAATATATTTCAGACGTAAGTCGATCAGTTGAAATGAAAAGGTGAAGAAAACCACTGATATTAAGCACCTACCACGTGAAAAAAAGCAAACGTAGGATAAATGCTAGGTGTTCTATTTTTAATTTAAATCACTTGCAAAATGCTAAGCATTTGCTTCATATTATGAATCTATTAACTATCACTAATATCTTGCTTTTATTTTGTAATTTGCTTAACTGAAATAAGTGCTTAGTTTCTTAATTTACTTTCAACACTGGTAGCATTTTTATTTGGAAAGGTTGCATTTTTAATAGATTGCAAGAAATCGCATAATGGATTTTTATTACGCTTGTAATAAAATCACCCCTGCCTATAAAATGTATTTTATATTAAGACCATTAAACATTAGTCACAATAATAATAAAAATAGCAAAAACAAATGAAGAATTTATGAACTTATTACTTTTTAATAAAAAGAAACAAAGTAGTGGTAAATTATTCTTGTTGGCTGTGAGATTTTATCTCAAAATGGAGAAGCAGCAATTGAACACGATCTTAATATAAAAATTAGCACTGCATCAAATACAATTAAGAAAAACATCGTTATGCTATGGTTTCCTAAGAAAGCGTAGCCATTATCTGGCGGCCGTAATATGACGTCATTAATCTTCCTATTTAAGTTTTTCCTAGGAAACCATAGCTTGACCCATTCGGCTCCCATTCAACACTTTTAGTAAACCACGCGATTTGGTTTACATAGATAACGTTTTAGTGACGTCTTCTCTCCACTACAATACTGCAGTCACCAGAAAACAGCTCCGCTTTCTAGGACTTAACTTTTAACTAACGGGAACCATTGCTTTAACTTTTAACAAACGAGAGAGATTTCCCAAATTATCCGACATTTTTTACAATTAATGTCCTGATCCTTAAAATGGGGAATAATTATAATAACTACTATTATCTTTCTCTCAATGTTGCTTTCTAAGAATCAGTGTATTGGTTTTACTTTGATTGCATTATTTTTTCTCATTAATTTGAGGTCCACTAGACCGCTAACAATGGCTATGGGGAAAAATTCTATGTTAAGTTAGTATATATTATTGGCGGTCAGTTTCTTTGAAATTATTACAAATGATAACTAATTTTCCCCCTGCATTCATCAGGTAGAGAATAAAAAATATGACTAGATATTTATAGTATAATATTCGGATAACGAAAAGGTTTGAAATAATTAGCACTAATTCGGAATTATCTGACTATGATTATCTTCAAGAAGAATATTTAGTACTCTTCCATTTGTCCGGCGAAGATGATAAAATCGCCAAAAATGATACAACCGACACCAAACGGAACACATTTTTTACATGTATACCGTGTGTTGTCGCGAATAAAGTTTACTTGACGTGATTTGCGCCAGCGAAATGGAAAAGTAGCGAATATTTTTTATAAAAAGAATCTTATTCGATTGTCCAGACTAGAACCTATATGGATAGTTCAAAACTTAAAGAGTAATATTAATATTTTGTTTACAAAATGGAGCATTCTGGAAGAACAGAGAAAAGGGTAAAACTAGAAACAAAATTTCTAAACATTAAAACTCCTTATTATCTGTGGATAGTTTCATCATTAATACTCTTTCATTTAAGTATTTAAAAAATGTATCCAACTCATTTGAAATGCATGTTTTATTATTTTTTTTTTATAAAAAAAAAAACATTTGTTGTTCTTCGAAATAAAGGTTTATATTCCTTGTTTCGATTTAAACATTTTTTTTTTGGAAATTTTTTTTTTTTGATTGTTGTTATGCCTTTTTTTATGAAGAAATATTCGTGCATCTATTTATTTATTTATTCGTTGTTGATATTGTTGTAGTTACCTAGAGATTTGGGTTGTAGGATTTAAAGGCGAAAAATTTTAAACATATTATTACAGTTTTATTTATTAACCATACAATTTTTTTATGTTTTTCGTATGATAATATGAATTATTTATTTCAAATATCATTTTAAGATTAAATTTGGAAAAAAAAATGAAATATAAAAAAATTAAAATTAAATTAAACTTAGAAATTTTGAAAAGTTAATTATATTTTAATAAGTCTTAGCATATAATCATATTAAATGTTATATTTTCTAATGCATTAAAATATTTAGAATATATGTATAATATCATAGTTATTTGTATCACGTTGAAATGTTTGCTCTCATCCACTTAACGTGAATAAATAAAATACTTTAACATCATACTTATAATGTTAGTTTGCAGAGAATTTTTAGTAAAGTTTCCTTTTTCTATGTATTTTTAAAAATGTATGACAGGGATTTAATATTTAACAGTCATTAAATTCAAATTTTCTTTAAAAATTTGTACGATTTTGAATTGACGCTGATTATTATTTCTAAAGCCTGAAAAATGTAAGTAAATCTGTGTAAATGTAAACGAAAACGAAGAAACTAGCCTAAGAATGATGACATAAAAATAAAATCCCATAATTACGTATCCTATGTCTATCTGCTCTCTGGTTTTGTGACTTTTTTAACTCTTAGAATATTAATTAGTTCGTATTGAAGTCATCGTTGTTAAAGTGTATAACACATTTTTAAAGTAACTAGTTTCAACAATTATTCAAATATGTATATTTCAAATTTTCTCGCTCACTTTTTCAATTTTTCTTCGAAAAAGTATTATACCAAATAATGTTTTAAACATTGGTTTCCATCGGTAAAGATTTTTATCTAATATCTGAAATTTCTCTCATATTTTATTGATATTCCAGATATTATTGGCAACATCTCCGAATATTAAATAAAAATATTAGGAGTTTTAAAAACTTTTTCTTCTTTTTTCTTTTAATTGAGATGTATTAAAACAGGCAACAAATTTATATTCATGCATAAAAACTTCTAGTTTTTCAAAAATATGAAAAATTTATTTTAAGTCTTTTTTCTTCAACCTGATTTTAGAAATATTATTTATCGTGTAATTAATAAAGAAGTGATTTATTTTGATTTTGAATTATTTTTAGATTCCTTAATTTAACAACTATTTATAAAAAAGACTTTCTTAGTTTAATGAATGATATACAGAAACATTTATTTTTATGGTTCTGAGCAATTTTAAAAATAGAGTTTATTCCGTACATTTCTGAATACAAATGTTCATGAATAAACTCAATTATGTATAAAAAAATAATACATTTCTAACAGTTATTAAATTATGAAATTGAGAAAATTGAAATTCTAACTGTTGCGCGGGAAAACTCTAGTTTTTGTTAAAATGAAAAGATAATTTTGAAAAGTATTAAATGTAATAAATTCTAAAAATTGCAGCCCCTGTATTTTGAATAAGTATTGTGAGGAATTGAATACAATCACACACGCAAATTAATTTTTTAAAAACAGTTGTTGAAAAACCTTATAAGCTTCAAAAAAATCTTAGGAATAAATACTTTTCCTGGTTACATTTAATGTAAACCCCAGATATATTCCTTTTTTGGTGAATGGCAAGATGTCATTACTCAACCATGAAAACGAAAGAATTCTAGGACTAAAAATCTTTCCCTTCTTCAGATACATTCTCTTTGGACAAAATTCTCGATACTGTAATCAGTAAGTGAACACATAATCGTCTATGAATATGAATTATGGTCCCATGACATCATAGAAAAAATGATCATAAAATCCCAGTATCGCGTCTTGGTACCTCTGAGCAGTAACAGTACATACGTCAAAGATATGAGAACTCGTCCATTGATCATTTTCGCCTACATGAATAACACCACTATTCTCTAAATAAATCCTTGTTCCGAATACATATTTAGGGAAATGAAAGTAATTATTATATTTAAGCAGTTTTTGACAAAAAGTAGAACACGGAGTGATTATCCACTGTTCGTTGTTGATTCTCATAATTTTTGTTTATATGAATTTGCAATTGCTTTGGTAGAATAATCGATATTTATTGAAAAGCAATGACATCGATACATATATAATAAATACTATATTATTAGAATAAACTTATATATTTAAGTTTTAATTTTTTCAAGGGAAAAATAAATTTCATTCATATAAATTTCTAAGCTTCCGTTTAACTTATATTTTTATTTATTCCCTAGTGAAATTCATGACTAATCTATAGAGGGTACTGTTCTAATCCCATATAAATATTAATAACTATTAATATCTTTAAATGTATTTTGGAGGATTAATTTTATAATTTTCGCATAAATATATATCGGTATATATTGTAGTTGTTAAAATAAATTGTTTGTTGTGATTATTTCCATAGTTAGTTTGTAAAATAGAATTGATATAAAAATTAATTATAACTCAAATCAATTTGAATTTTGTCTTGGAGAACATAGTATGATCGAAAAAGATGAAAATGGTATTTAGTGCCTTAGTGTAAAAATTGCTTTCGTCTTTGTGATCGTGTTTGTGAGAATTAAATGAATAGAAAAACGAAGTATTCTTTGACTGCTTACTTTGACTAACAAGTAAGATACATTCACTTGAATATGTGTATTTTAGAGAGACAAAGAAAGAGAGTTAGAACAACTTTTTTAGTTTAAACTCGTTTCGCTTGAAATGCTTAGCTTTTAAATTAAAAAAAAAACCTGTAACTTGTACACATCCAAATGCAACTATTAAAAAAACTTGATTCGAGAAATGGAAATATTATCAATACTGATACATATCTAAAGAAGAAAATTTCCTCGATATAATTTATTATTTTTAGTATTTCTTTTTATCGAATTTTTTCCATAAAATCATAGGAGAGAGAAGTATTTAAACAGAATTTATATCAATTTAGATAGGTTACAATTTGAATCTTGGGAAAAAAAGTTTTAAAAAATGTATCATGCTATTAAAAATAACCTGATATCAGGAATGAAAAATCGAAAAGTTATTTTCTGAAAAGGTATTTTTATATCGAAAAGGTATTTTCTGAAAAGGTATTTTCTATTATAGGTTATTCCAAATATTCAAATAATCATAAAAATCATAGTCTAAGAAAAACATCGTTCCATCATAATGGGCATGCTAAATGCCCTGATGATATATGAAATAAAATGTCCAGAAATACAATAAAGGGAAATTCCATAAATAATTATTCTGAGTAACATATTTTACTGGTAATGGACTCTTAACGTAACTATTTTCAACAATGAAACAGTATGACTATAGTTATTACATTTTTGCAAACATAAATCTTCAAGTAACATTTCAAGGAATCGATAAACCACTGTATCGGTTGTTTCTTTTTATGTACAGAACAATTATCTAAGTGTTTGAATATAAAAATAGCTTTCCTGCTTTCAAAATAGAAATTGCTCTTTGGATTCTTGCTTATTTTCAGAAAAATAAATTATTATCCACGTTTTTCTAATTTTTAAGAAAGGATTGCATCGATATAATTTAAAATGTGAAACATATTTAAAAATAAAGGTTTTTATTGACTAAGTATACCATAATGCAAACAAAAAGCAATTTCTCCAACAGCATTTTTCATTATTATTACCGGATTTGGCAGCCAAAGGATCATGGTCATAAGCTCGTGGCTGGCAATGGTCTAGTCGACCGCATGTTCGAATCCTGCTTAAGGATGAGAATGTATTATCTTTTTGACGAACTGATCTTACATATTAATGTTCACGTTAAAATATTTATTGTTAAACCCATTATATTTGGTTCACCTGCTCTTTTAGAATCCTGGAAAAAAACTTCAAATTAATTTAACACTTCAGAATTACTGCGAATATTCGCATACGCATCAATTTACTATACACATTTGAGGAAAAGTGAAAAAAGTTGAATTAACTAAAACATATTCGGGAAAATTTTTAAATAAATAAATGTATATGCTTTTGTCATTCTTAATATACAATAATAAGAATCAAAATATAGACAGAATTTTCAAACAAAAGTTTTCGAAAATCATACTTAGATTTGATCAAATTCAAATTGATAGAAATGTCAAATATTGCATCAATATTTTAAAATTTTCTGTAAAGAAAGGCATAGGTGTCCTCCTCGTCAGTTGACTGAAGTTCAAAAATACAAGGTCCATCTCTAATAACCCTCGTGTTATTCCTACATTGAGTAGCCAGAAAATTAGAAACACCCCTTATTTGAAAGTTAACCAGCCCAACAGTGACGTAAAGTTACATATCAATGCAGAGTTGCTTATATAAGGAACGCTCAGCTTCGGATGACATAGTTATCACTGTAGTGTGATATTCTGACAAATTTTAGATGTTCGTTAGTTCATGAAAACGAAGACATTTGGGATTCCATTAATATCTCTACCCTGAAAGAATTTATAGTAAATATCTCAAGAAAAGTTTTTGCGAATTTTGAGAACAAGGCCCACCAAATAATTGAAGAATATTCTATAGATAATTGCATAAATAAGCCAAGAAATATTTCGCCCTAATGAATTATTTTCATTTTCTCCATAATATCAACCACTATTTTTACTCAAAATTCAATGTCTTATTCAATTTTCGAGTTAAGCACTATGAAAGTTGCTCCCTTGCGAAACAATTCTTTTGATCCATAGGACAGTTAGTTTTCGAGTTAGCTACTTCAAAGCAGTTCAGAAAAATTCCCCTCTTTGGTTCTTCACCAGCGTGAGAAGCTGCTCCTTGATTGGCTATTTCGTTAAATTTCTCTCTCGACACAAAGCTAATTCGAAACAATAATGTATTCTCTAGATTCCTCCAGTAAATTTCTTAAATTAATGTTTTCAATTTCTTAAAATCTTAATTTTAAATGGCAAAGTTTTTTTAAATAGTTTTTTCATTAAAATTTATAATTTTCTCGATATGTATCAGGTCGAAGCAACTTATCCTGCAGCATGTCGATTGGAAATCAAAAGTCGCAAGACCTAAGAGTTACGCTAACCATACAACCTAACCATCACGTAAGTTAATGTCAAATTGAGTAAGACGAAAGATTTGAGTGATTTTGAACAAGGAATGATCGTTGGTGCAAGATGAACTGGAGGCCAGCATCTCTAAAACGTTGACTCGCCTAACATATCTTGGTTGTTTAGAGATATGTTAGACGAGTGCATGCAGTGGAGAAAAGGTGAAAGGACTGTATCACGCATAGCTCACAACAGCAGAGGGTAAGCAACACGACAGATCACAGGTTAATTCAATGCAGGTGCATCACAAAACATATACTAACGCACAACAAGATGGACTTTGCGAAGGATAGGCTTTAGCAGGAAATCATCATGAGTGCTTATGATATTACTAAAAAACGGTGAACCGCGAGCCCAGAAACGATGAAATCAGTCACCTGAGAGCTGAAAAAAAGGAGCCTGATTCGATAAATCTCATTTCTTGCTTCATCATGCGTATAGCAGGATCGGAATCTGGCGCAAACAGCCAAAACAAATCAATGGACTCTTCGTGCCAAATAAATACTCTTCAGGCTGATGTCGGTGGAATTATTGTGTGTAGAATACTTTCATGAACTACACTGGGTCCCTTGATATCTGTGGATATAACTCATAACAGCACAACTTTCAACTCAGCATCGTTGTCGGTCACATTCGCTCGTTTATGGTTTTTAGTTCTCTTATGGAGATGGACACACTTACACTTTCAGCAGGACAATGCATCCAACGACAATGTTCGATCTATTTCAAATTAGTTTGACGAACATCATTCAGAGTTCCCGCTTACATGGCCATTTCTCTGACTTCGATGCTATTGAGCATTTCTGGGACAAAGTCGAAGGATCAAAAGCTTGAAAACGCAATCTGACCAAACTTACAGCTGTCAGCGTTGGTCAGCATTCCTCAAAAAAGTATCAGCAATTTGTTAAGTTCATTTTATGAATAATATCGGCTGTGATCAAAACTGAAGGGGAACCACCTCGTTATTGGAGGGAGTCTATAATTTTATGGCCATTCAGTGTATTTGCGACTTTAATAAACAAACAGTCGTTCAATTAAAAGCTGTAGCAAAGCATCTTCGATTAGTTAATAGTACATTATAAGCCCCAAGACACATGCTGATAATCAAGAATATATTTAAGAGAATAATAAATGCATAACTGAACATATTATGTAAATGCTCTCACATGCTTATTAATATTTTATTAGAATGCGAATATTAGATTTCTTCACAAATATAAAAATTATATAAATTATTCTGAAACTAAAATAAAATCAAAAGGCATTTAAAATTCAGTTATGATTCCATTTGTATGTTGAAATCGATTACAAGACTTACTTTTATTTTTTTTTTAATTAATTGAAAAATTCAAAATTTCAATATATTTTCAGATCTATTCCAACCTTTGATGATTCTATTAAATGAAATCTCTTAGCTTAGAAGAACCAAACATTTTTTTTAAAAAAAGCTTGCATTATAATTATAAGAAACTGCTGTTTTAAAAACTTAAGTTATGTGAATTTCGATGTTTTCTTAAATTATTATTCTGGAATGTCACAATTTACTGCAAATGAATGGATAAATACTTATAATTTTTTTTAATTTTTTGCTTTAATAAATATTGATAGTTACTCTCATTCATATTTTTCGTCTAAAATATAATTGCTTTTCTTCAGTATCTCATTACATAACCTAGAATAAGAAATAACGTCTTAATTTTAAAGGAAGTTTTTAGAGTGGAAGAATAATCTTTTTAAAGAGCAGCGAGAACCGTATCGTATGTGAAAATATTGGTTTATTGTTTATTAAAGTTGCTTTGAGAAGAAGCATGAAAACTACTGGTGGCAGATCTGGTAGTTCTGAACCTCGATCAAGTGACAAGGACAACACCAAACCTCCAGACCATTGTAACGAGAGGACTTTGAGCTGCGACAGATTTAATGTGACCCCACTACACGACGGATCTTTCAGGGTCTCACTACTCAACGGAAGCACTGCTGGTCGTGAACTTGCCACCTTAACTACTCGGCTACTGCGATCGATGTAAGTGAAAAGAAAATCAAAGAAAAGTTGAATGAGTAATAAGTTGTAAAATAAGTTAAGTCTACTGAATAGGAAAAAGAAGGAACATGAAATGATGAGAAGAGTTGAGAGCAATGAATCGATGTAAAAGAACCGAAGAGCTGTCTGTTGAGTATTGACAGAGAAGGAAAACACTTAAAAAAAGCAAAAACATATTTCTGGCGGAACGCTGAATAAGGTGTTCTCGCTCTTTTGAATGGAAACATTGCTCTTCTGATCCTTATCTATAAGTCCTAATTCCACTAAAAATTAGTCACATGGAATGATGGAGTTTACAGTCTGTTAAGTAAACCTAACTCTGAAATGAAGGTTGAGGAGCAAATGTACCAGCTGTATGTCCTTATTCATTTCTCATTATTTTTGATTGTGGATCACAATTAGGAAATGTGTAGTAAATATATATGGGATCTAAGATCTGCCGATCTACAAGCCGGAAAAGTAGTCATGATGCTCCCAGAGCGCCGCTTAGCGCTGCGAGAGAGATTCGGACGAGTTAGAAGAGACAGCGAGACGCTGAACAAGATGGTTCAGCGAAATTGTGCTGGACGTTATATCTATGATTACGCGAGTCTAATTCATTTGTTTTTTGTTTTAATGTTCTGTCCTACGTTAGCAAATAAACTTTATGTGTGTGTTATAAGTAGTCGTTACTTTGAATCTTTACACATATATATAGTCCTTGTTATGAAAAAAACTTTTAGTGCGATGTTAATTCAAAAACCTCAATTGATTTCATGGTTTTTTCAACGGCAATTATGATTACTACTGAAATAAACAATAGTTTCTACTTCTTGATTCACCATTAATACATTAATATTTTTAAGAAATTAAAATCTAGTACTATTTTGTTTCATGATTGATATAAATGTAATAAATAAGTTTAAATTTACATTTAATCTATTTGAATAAATTCAAAAATGTATCTTTATCGCTATAATAGCAATATCTTACAATTAATTTAACATTTAACATACTTCTAAATTAATTACCATAGTGAAACATACAGATCTTACTTTCATTATTTATTAGAATTGATTATTCCGCATTTTTATCAAAATCTCTAATTAATTATTTGAAAGGCCTTGTCATTTTTTTTATTTATACATTTTTAAAGGGTACTAAAATTATTGAAATAATATGAAAAGTGAAAAAATATTTTTACGAAGAAAAAAATTAAAAATGATTTAATTAGTTCCATTTATTTATTTAAAATTTCTAATTGCATGTAATTGCTTTAAATTGTTAAACTGTTTATTGAAATTATTTCTTTCATTGTTACAACTTTTTACAGCTATCTTCACCACATGAAAAGAGCAAAATTCAAATTTTCAAGTAGAAATGCATCACAATATCCATAAAATTCATCTGGCTATGATATATGTATCCATTTGTTATAAGGGGGCCATGAAATTTATAAACATTCTGTTAAACCTAATTTTTTCACTCTAGTTCAATATCAATTTAGCATTAAAATGTAGAGAATAAAATATGGATCATAATTTATTCCTGAAAAATGGCTTGATTAAAACAGAAATGAATAATATTAATAAAACATACTCTACTCCTTATGAAATAATTAAATCAGAATATAATATTATTGACGAAACATTTTTTTCTGTTAGGAAAAGTGTTCCGTTGTTAAATTGTTTCCTTTAACATTAACACTCCTTTAACATTTATTTATTGGAAACTGTTGTTTTTATTTGAAATTTATAGTACATCATGCAATAAAATACCTTACATTCCCTCTTTAACTAAATTTTATCAATTACTAAAAATCTAACAATTTCTTCTATAATTCAACTTGTTTTCATCTTAGATCTTTTAATTACCCATTCTCAAAAATTAACCCTAATATCACTCTTCAACCCAACTATCAAAATACACCGCATTGTCTTCTCATTCCCACACAATATCTAAATGCATCACATCTCCTTATACCCAATCTCTTTAACGATAATGTCACTTAAGGATTTCAAACCTGGCCATCGGATTTTCGCCAGCAAAAGGCAAATAATCAATCACGAGGACAAAATTATCAGCTCGGATGGGCCGCCCTTTTTGTTTTTGTCCTCTTCTACTCGCGATCGAATGGCCTCTGTTCCGAGGAACATGACACCCCTTGTTTTATTCATAAGCAGACATTCGGAAAAATCTAGCCTCCCAAGATTGGGGCTCTCTTTTATCGGAAGAGCCAGGGCGTCGATAAGGTTGGGGTGCAATGCCAAGTTGATGGCGCAGCCTGACGTTTCCATTAAGGTCTATTCCAATATTGACTCGTCTGTTATCTTCGACCGTTCCTTTATCTGGTCCAGAGAGTGTGTCTATATGGACAACTTGGTTTGCGGTGGAGTTTCGCTTCTCTGATTGGTGCTGAGATATGTCGAACAATTTTGACTTCATTTAACCACATCAAAAGAAATAAGTTTGTTGTATTAATCGTTATCTGATAGCTTCTTTGAGCTTGGATTGAGGCGAATAACCACATCTTATTTCTTTGTGTGTCAATGATAAAAAAATCATTCTCTATATATGCGGAGAATTATATTCGTTTTCCAATTTGTTGGATGTGAACTGAAACTCATATGAGCTGAATACAACACTTTTAATGTAAAAATTATAGATTTATTTTTTGTAAAACTTTTAACTGCATTTACCTTCCAATTTGTTAAGTTAGCTATTGTAAATTTTTTGATTTAACTTCTAATTATATATTTATATTAGAAATAATCAACATAGGTTTGACACAAAAACTTTTAATAAGTTGTAAGGTAATAAAGAAATTCAAATTTGAAATTTCATTTACATGGATTTGATATTATTTAGGTTAGCATTATAAAAATTTCCCCTTATATTAAAAATAGGTTGTCGTAGGAAAATTGTTTTATTGATTCTTTATATACTTACGTGTTAAATATTAAAATTTTAATAAAAATAGTTCACTAAGTATTAAATAAGTTGATTATAAAGAAATTTATAACAATAATGATAAATAAAATATCGGGTACTTAATAATGGATGGGTTTCAGAGAAAAGATAAAAGTAAGAAAGGTAGAAGGAGCATTATGAACAAGGAAGATATTAAGAAAAAAAATTTTTGAGTTAAATGAATATTTTTGGAATACTTTAATATTCTAAGCATTCAGGGCTCTTTTATTTTGCATTTAAAAAAAGGGAAATTAATTTAGTTGGAAACAATTTATAACACGATAATAAATTTGAGAATATGTATTTTCATTCAATTTAATAAATCATTAACTATTTTCTCCAAAAGTACAATAGGAAAAACAATGATTTCAAGATGCAAAAAGTGGAAAGGTGCATTATTAAATTTATGAATAAATCTTTTGATAAGATTGATTTTAGAAATCTTCTTAATAACTATAAAAAATTAATTCCTAACAAAATTTTAATATAATTTTTTTTTCAAATATAATAAAAACGGGTCGCATTCTTTCTAATTACAATAATAACTTAAAAATTATGATATTAATATGTATAATGATTATGAAAAGAGTATATCAATGAGGAATAACGGCATGTGATTACAGATAATTTACTCATAGTTGAAGATAAAATATTAAGAGGCATAATGAATCATGGGACTAATTTCAGTTTTTATGTTAAGAAACAAATTAGTTCAAATAATGATAATTTCATAACTAAAATTTCAATTAATTATGGTCTTCCATTAGAAGCTTTTAAATAGCTTGAAGGCTTTATTATTATGTAAAATTTTTGTAACCTGATTTTCATAAATATATTAATTTGTTTTCTTTTTTTTTAAATATTTAGTTTCTTTTATCTATTAATAGTATTGATTTTGTGTTGGATATTCTTAGATTGTTATATGTTGTGATTTGAGTAATTTATTTTTTTAATTTATCTTTATATTACTAAATTACTATTTTCATTACATACACTACACACACACACATATATATGCATACAATATTTTTAAGTTTATGGTTATTTACTTTAGTTTTAACGTATTAGTTATCTTTTTTTTATTTTTCTAAATTGAAATTTTGTTCATTTCTTAAGTTTTGATTATTCTTGGCTAATACCGTAATTGATAATGCAATTACTACATTTGTGATGGTTGGATCCTTAAAAATGATTTAAACAAACATTACACATTCTAAAGAATGGCACAATATTTATATTACACTGGATTAATCTCTGTTTTTTCTTGTCTTCTTTCACAAAATTTGCTATAAAAAACTATTTTTTGAAATATTAAGTCACAAATTAGACTCATGATTCATTTTGTTTCTTAATATTCTACCTACAAATTATCTATAATAAGAAAGGGAACATGCTGTTATTCCTCATTCATTACTCAGCGAAAGCATTATACAAACAAGTATCATTTTTAAGTTATAATTGTATAAAGAAAGAATACGATCTATTTTAAAATTATATTTACAAGCTATTTTGATGTTATAATTTTGTTATGAATTAATTTTGTATAGTTATTAAGAAGATTATTAAAATTAATCTTACAATTAATCAAAAGATTTATTCAGGAATTTAATAGTTCAATATTCTATTTTTGCAACTCGAAATTATAATGTATTAATGAAACAATTTTTGTTATTTTCTTAATTAAACGCATATATATATTCTGAATTTATTATCATGTAGTAAGTAATATCTAACTAACTAAATTTCTTTTTTATTGCAAAATAAAAAGTTCTTAATACGTTTGATATTAAAATATTTCTCAAATTGATCATTAAGCTCAAGAATTTGTTTTTTAATATCTTTGTTCTTCTCCTATCGTTTCTACACCTATCTCATTTTCCTCAAATACATTATTTTTATCTACCTGATATTTTTATCAAATTTATAATATGTATATATATATATATATATATATATATATGTGTGTGTGTGTGTGTGTGTGTGTGTAGATAGGTGTATAATAATATATTGAATGTTGTAACAAGCTTTATACTGTTAAGCTGGGTTGTTCTGGAATTATAGGCTTAATTATCCTCGCAACAAAATCTATTATTAGAAAATGGTTATATTACTAAAAGATATATAATTATAAATTTAAAAAAAATTCTGAAAATTTCGATCCAAAAAATAAAATCAAAAATTAAAATAAATACAAAGCAAAAAAGTCCTTACAAACTAAAAGCTAACAAATCAAAAAATTTAAACAAAAAAAATCTTAAGAGAAAAATCAAGATTTTTAAGTTTAATACTTCACTTGTATTAATATTACATGCAGTAAAACAGAGAATTATAAACAAATTTATAAATTTACATAACATAAAGAAATAAAATTTGAAAAAAATATTTACTCACATTGAATACCAATTAATTCATATTTTTATGTCATAAAAATACATAAGAAAGCATGAAAAATTTGCAACATAGCTAAACACCATTCCATCTTCCCACTCGGAGAAACTATTTTTAAGCATTGCAAAATGTAAACACTAAATTCTAAAAATAAAAAAAACATTTAAATATTACCAGAATGCGAATACTAAATTGTAGAAATAACCAATAAAAATCAAAGGCTGACGCAACTTACAAAAAATATTGAAACAAAATTTACAACTAAAAACTTACAGAATCAAAAATTAAAAAAAAAAATCCAAGAAGAAAATAATTAAAAGTGAAATTTAAAAATGCATAAATACAGAAGATAGCAACACCCTCTATTATACTGTTTCATAACTAAATCTAAAAAGAAAAAAATTTATTAAAAGCAATTAAGGAACAAAATTTAAAAAATAAATAAAATGTGTGCGTAACAATGTTTCATAATTAACGGATATAAGTGATATGAATAAAATTTCAGCTGTACAAAACATCAAACTCAAAACAAAAGTAGAAAAAAAATTATTGAAACTCTCTCTCAGTCAAATTTAAGTAAAAATAAATGTTTTAAGTTAGAATTTTGATTGATTAATACCGTTTTTTGAAACACTATCGCTAGAAAAAAATTATACAATAAATGATTTTGAAAATAAATAAATAAATAAATAAGTAAAATAAAACAAAGGTTGCTTTTTATAACGGGAAATAATATATGTATATATATATATATAAAGTCTTATCTAATTCATTTAAAATATTAAGAACACTGGAATTTACTACTTCAAAGAATCATCATTATCATAGCGCTGTAATACTTACGACTTAAATTGAAGCAAAAAGTTGATTCATATTCCTCTTTTAACCATCTTTTGAAATAAAAGAAATAACACCTGGATTTAAACATATAACCTAATACACTTATTTTCAAAAAAATAAGAAAATGGGCGTCAAAAACAAATGAGGTGATTCATTTATCCGTTGAGGAAAAAGAAAAAAAAAAAAAAAAAGACAAATTGACCTTCAATTAAGAAAGCCGCGATTTGACAAATTATTCTTTATTAATATTTTTATCTCTTTTATAATTTCCACCGACCTAAAAATTATTTTTCGCCCTTGTCGGTAATTCGAAAAGGGAAAAGAAGAATTTTTTTTACTTTATTTTCGTTCCTCATTTTTTGACTGATGAATTCTGTTGATTGAAATCATTTGCCTACCATTCTTTGTTTCTATTGACTGTCAAATCACCATTAACGCCCATTGCGAGACGGGCAATTCATTAAAGGAACGAACTAGGAAGACAGATGGTCACACCTGCTATCGACTCAATTCAAATCTCATTACGCATCCAAAGGAAGAAGTGTCATCTTTTTTGATCGCAATGGAATACAGCCAAAACAAAACAAAAAAGAATAAAGGGAAAAAAAGTTTTTTTAAAAAAACAGATATAGATTGGCAGAATTGAATGCTTTTTCCCATTCAGTTGCAAAACAACTTGTTATGGGATGAAAGAAACAAAATGTGCAATGCTGGGGGAAGGTGAAAAAAAAAAGAAAGAAAAATGTATATATATATTGCTGTCATTGGGGATGATGTGCTGGTTGGTACCACCCCAATCAATTTGGCATGCACTTCCGAAGAATATTGCCTCTGCCTTCCTCCTCATACCTTAATGAGGATCATCATGCTGTTCGGGCAAGGTAGTTTTGGCAATAACTCTGGATATTTTGCAGCGTGTTCCGTTTCATGTCTTGCGAAGGAAAGACTTATCTCCTCCAGGATGATGAAGCTAATATTCTTGTTTGAAGGATGGAGTGACAAATTAGGATTTTGCAAGGATTAAAAGTATTCGATATATGTATACTGGATTTTACAGAGTCTTGTTTTGATATCCTTTCACAGATAATGAAGCTAATATTCTTTCACGTTTGACGAAAAGACAAAATATTTTGCAGGAATCGCGATGAATTCATTATCATGAAATATTTTATTTAATTGTCCGAAATTATATTTTTCTTCTTCTTATTTTTTTTATTATAAAAGACACATTTAACCAGTACAGTAATAGAAATGATCCTTTGAACAGAAGGGATGTAAATGCTCTTATTAATTCATTAAGAATTTAAAGTTATAAAAAAGTAGATTGATTTAGGTGGAAGATTTATTTAATATTCGGGTAAAAAAATTAATTGTTCTTGCAAAAAAAAATTGTCTGTATACTTAAATAGATTTATATGACACATATAAGTGTTTTCTAAGTCAATCAACATCAGGAAAACAAATCTAAATTTCCCCTTTTTGTATTTATTTTTGTAGTTTATTTAGAACGTCAATAGCATATATAGGGTCCAGAGGTAACTGTAAAATTTTTACTAATATAACGTCTTATTTACGTCATATTATAAAACTTTTAATCTGATAGAGATTATCACAATCGCAAAATCTTCTACGAGTTACAGAAATGTATAAAATACATTTTAGGAGAATTAGAAATTTTTCTATTAAAAAGTACTTGAATCTTATTAATTGATATCTTTTCATTTATAATTAAAATTGTATTTTCAATAAACGAGATATTTATTTATAGAAAAGTATACTAAATTACATCAAAACAATGAAACATCTGTATCATACATTGTCAAAAGAGAACCATAAATCCATCAACCAATCGATAATCAAGCCCTAATAACTTCTGTGGTGATAGGAGTACTCAAAACTCTTTTTTTTTTTTTTTTTTTTTTTTTTTTATCTATTTTGCTCCTTGTAATGTAAATCATGGATTCGATAAGGAGTTCTCAACGAAAGAAGATGCATATATATATATATATATATATATATATATATATACAGATACGTGGTAAATGAATTGTAAAATTAAAATTATACTCGTAAAAATTTTCTTTTTAAACTTGCGACTCTTAACCGTTACATAATGCATTTTATCTCTAAAACTGATATCGTTACTTAATGGAAATTTACTTGCTTTCAATTTTCCCATTTGATTAAAAGTTAAAAATATACTATAAAATGCATTGGGTGAATTTAGAAAAATAGATACAAAAGTATATTCTTTTCCCATATCAGACTAGAGAGAGTAGTTGTATAATATATATGATTTTCATAAATATTATTCATTTAACTATTCGTTATTTGTTATTTAACTTAAAAAATTGTTTATTATGTAAATATTGAAAACAGACTTATCATCAACGGTAAAATTTACCATGCATTTGAATTTATGGCTGGTATTAAAAGAAAAACATTCGGAGAGTTAGAAATATGATTTTTAATATCATTGTAATTAAACTAAATTAAAACATTAGTTATATTCAGACATTTAATACATATCGGAAATTAGTGACTTCTACTGACTTATTTATCCAAGAAGCTATCATTGCCCTACAAATCATAAAAAAAATTACTTTACACTTTCTTAACAATTTTACAATTTTTTTTATCTTTTGTAAAGAATTTTTTTCCGATATACAATATGACAAAATTTATACGATCATTGCACGCAACCTCAAAATATGTGGATAAAAAGAATTTACCATGAAATATTCATCTCAAAATACTGGTATAGCAGATAATATTAACTAAGGAAAATTTAATACGATGTTTCTCCCCCATTGTCTGGCAAATTATTTATATATAAATTCAACTAGTTTTTTTTATTTTAAAAATTAAGCATTTCGAGAGAAAAGAGTTTAAACTAAAACGTTGTTCTAACTCTCTCTCTCTCTTTCAAATATACAAATTCAAACAAATATTTTGTGCATAATAATCAGGGAAGACATTCGAGGAAAACTTTACAGCTGACATTTTTCATTCATTTATTCTCATAAACACAATATCACAGAGACGAAAACAACCTTTGAAATAATATACAATGTATCATTTTAGCCTTCTTTTCCGATATTTTCATGGAAGTAAGAAAGTGTTAGATTAAGAGTGACACAAGAACTTTTCATTAGATTACTCAAATATCATCACGTAAGAAAGCAAATAAAGAGGGGTAAGAGATTTAGTCGATGTAAGGAGGAAAATCAAAGTTAAGTGTTAAATATTAATGAAAATTTAAGAAATAAAAATTTTATTATCAGTTTAAAAATTGATTTGTTTCCCTTTTCAATCAAAAAGAGATTTTTTTGTAATCATTTTTCCCTTAGCGATGTAGTAAACCTATTCCTCATCAAATTCAAAATTTGTCTCTATTCAATCTGAGTTAAATCTGTTTGTAATATAATTATTAATTCTCTTAACATTAAATTAATTAAAAAATTGACTATTGACCGTAATTTAATGAAATTTGTTATACTCATATATTTATTAGAATTATATGGTGACTCTGCAATAAATGTAGAATAGACCGTTATCCTCAACAGCAATACACATTTGTACATCATAAATTGTAAATTTTAATATCACAGATGCGAACGAAGAATACTGGCAAAATTAATAGCTATTTATGAAGAAATGAGTTGTTCTAATGAGCCACCTGACACCGAGGTGAGAAGGTGCAAGTAGTCCGTGTCGCCTCATAGTATGGTGAGAAGGCATTTCAGGGAAACCCGTCACAGTCTTCGCGAATCAGGAACGGAGTAAATTTTCCATAGAACATTGTTTTTAGGCTCCAAAAGAACTAATTGTTATTTGAAACTAAGATAATATGTGATTTATTAATTACGAGATAAATTGTAGTTTATTGAAGTATATCATACAATACGTTTTCTTATAGAAATGAATCTGATAAGCTCTTCAGAAATTACAAGAGATTTTTAAATAAGGGTATAATTTCTTTAATGTAAACGTTAGTCTTTATTCGGTTTTCTCGACACGAGTCTACGTGAGAATCTTTAGTTTAGGAAATCAGTACGGGTTGTTTTCAGCAGAAAAGTATTACTTAACATAGTAAGATGGAAAGGTTTTCTGGTGTTTCTTTGAGACTCAAGTTTTGTTGCCAAAATATTTGATGTACTTGTCTTGACTTCGTATATATCAAAATATGTCCACGTCGAATGTCATTACATTATCATTAACAATTTGATTTTATAAGCTAAAATAAAGTATCTAAAGTATCTAGATCATGAAAAATAATCCAAATTTCGATGCAAACCAGGTTTCCGTTCTTTTTAAATTAGTTCTACTCACTCATTTTACAATTAACTGACATGCTTCTTTCCTTTCCCCCGCTACTTATTATTTTACCGAATTCAATATTATCTGACCTATTTTAATCTTCAGATTATATATATTTTTATTTTAAACAAATTTTCTAGTTATAATGAAGTCATATAAGAACCTGAAAAATGAATGTTAAAGAATAATACTTTTGTCTAAATATTTTCATATATTCATGTCTAGAAATTTTGCTAATTTAAATGCATTGGATTATTGCTCTAGAAACAATGGTATAAATGCAATAACCAATAAACAGTATTAATTTAACAATAAATAAAATAATAAACAAGATTAAAAATGAATATAGGGAAAGAGAGATATAAGAAGGAAAAATAAGAAGAGAAATAATCTTAAGTCAACATTACATGAATACTCTAAGCTTGTACTGGTGTAACCAAACTAGAAGTTAATTAGTTAACGAAGTTTTCTAATTAAAATCTAGCCAGGTGTAAGCTTGAGTATGATAGTGTATAATTTAACATGCTTTATTTATTTCTTCTTTAGTATTTTTAATTCTCTAATATATAGAGCTTTTTCCTTCGAACGATAAGACTATATAAACTTAATAATACGAAAAATAAATTTTAAGGAGAAAAGGAAGAGAGAGAGAGAGAAAATAAGTAAGCAAAATAAAAATTACAGAGATGGATTGTAAAAAAGACTAGCATTTGTACAATCAAAATAAAGCTACAGTAATCTTATTCATTCATGACACATATGATACTATTGGAACTGAGGAAGATTACAAATCTCATAAAAAAAGTCTTGATTACCTAATTATGTCGTGATTTATTAAATAACTTTATTTTTGATTTAATTTAATCTAAGTTAGATTCGTATTTTTTTTTTTATTTTTTCAGATAAGGCATAGCTTTCAAAGTAATGTGTTATCATTCTCATAAATATTTTAATTTTAGGAGACCAGACGTCATATGTTTTTAAGAAATAGCTATGTGTTCATTTATTTTCTAATTATAACTTTGGCTTTTTTTAATATTTGGGTGATAAAAGAGTGACAGAGCGGAATACTGAGTGCTTATTAAAAATATAACTAAGTGAATAATCTTGTAATTTCTATCATAATTTTGTAATTTAAATTATATAAAAGGAAATGCTTTGAAATATGTAAGACTGCTAGAGTGAAATTACCAAACTTCTTTTTGAGAGAATAAATGAAGAATGGAACACATTTTACTAGGCTGGTTGATTATTTCGCTGATATATTAAACGCAGATTTAAAAAAAAAATTAAGTAGATTCACAAGATTCTATTTTTACAACTCCAAAAAGAAAAAAAAATTACTTCGGCATAAAAATCTTATAAATTGTTAGAAGTTGTAGTCTAAGTAATTAACTTACATTTTGTTTCTATTGAGCAAGTAACTTGACGCTTAGGGTAACATTAAAAGACCACCAACCTGAAAAAAATTTGTTGAAAAATATTGAATTATATATGTTGTAAATATATTTGTTAAAGTGGAACTCCTGTTTCTATTTTTAACTATTAAAAATAAAGTAATTAAACACTTATTTAGGAGAAACATAATTAAATAGTTTTAACTAACTACATAAAAAGAAAAGGAATTTATTACATTTTTATTTACTGTTTCTATTTAAAATAAGTAATCAAAAATACCTAACTCACTTTTATGTAAGAAATAAAGATCATTAAGCAAAATTCCATACAATTAATGTTTTGTTCTGTTTCATATTACTCACACTGTATATAAGTACTCTTCACTTTACTTATTTATTATTTTATTTTAAAAAATCTTCTGGAGCACCTCAGTTTACAATACCTTGTTCAAAAATTAAGCTCAATTTATCACAATTATTGTGCACTTGAAAAAGCCATAGCATAAAAGGATTGAAATAACAACAAACGCGCAAAATGAAATTAAAATAAATATAAATTTTAAAAAGATTCAAAACTAATAGCTAAATAAATGAAGGAATTATAAATAAATTAAACAAACTGAAATATAAATGCAAAATTAAATCTCAGAAAATTACAACAAAATAAAATAAGCAATAAAAATAAAAAACAATTAATAAATTATAGCAAATAACATAAACAAAAAAAAATAATAAATTACGAGTTGTTCGAAATAGAAAACAAAATTACATAAAGGCCAAGATAGCTAATTTATTATTTAGCATTGTATGCGAGGAAAATGCAGTTTTCCTATTTTTGTTTTTTACCAAACAATAACAATCAACAAAGGTAAATGCTCAATTTTCTTAAATGAAATTATACAATTTTCTACTAGTCTTAGTTACAAAAAATTAGTAATGAACAAATTATTAGTTTAATTTGAAAAGTAAATTATTATTTTTATATTAAAAATTTTAGCCACATAATTATATTCCATATTCTTTTTTGAAGTTGTTCAGAAAAGAATTAAAAATTCTACTAAATATTTTTTAATCATTTTTTTAAAAACGAAGCATTTCTGAGAGTCATGTTTTGTATAAAAAGGAAGCACTTTAAAAATCAATATTTCCTCTCATAACTGTATAAATTGATAATTTCGAAGTACTGAGAATTTCTGAACGTTCAGAGTGCATAATAAATTGAAACCAGCAACAAAAAACAGGAAATATAATAATATGTTGGCAACAAATTTGGATGAAAAATTCATAGGAGTAAAATTACATTTGGACTCAAATTATTCCCCACCCTAGCAAAATGAGGCAAGCATATACCCCTATTAATATTATTTTTACATTTTTTTTTTCTTTGTTGTCTTTTTCGAACCAATTCATGAGCGAGTTTTCCACGAAAACTGTCATCAGAATGATTGACGATATTATTCCAATAAAAAGGATGACACTCATTAATGACCGAAGCCAAATTATGTCGCCAACTGATGGATTGGCGACTTTCTTTCCCTTTCAAGTAGAGTTTAATGAGTTATGTTTCTTTTTATGTGCTTACTTATACGTTATTTCTTTCTACCTTTTTTGTACCTGATGATATTTGTTATCTAGAGACTCTGCTATGGAGTTCTAGGTTGTGAAACGTGCTTGAAATATGTAATATTCGCAGGTGCTACGCCTAGGGGTAATTTCTGGAACGTGGCTAGAAAACAATTTTGTTCCTCGCGAGTCAAAAATCGCTCGGAAAAATGTTACAAGAAACAGAGAAAAAATGTGATTACATCCAAATCATTGTTTACTCTCTGGATGAAATGTTTGCTGTATTTTTTATTCGAGGGTAAAAGACAATCTTTCTTTCAAAATGTTTAGTTTAAATTAGTTTGTTATAATTCTTCGCTCAAATCATAACCAGTACAATTATAATGATATATTCTATAATAGTAAAACGAGCAAAAAAAATTTATATTAATAATTGATTGTTTGTTAGCGTCGCACTTAGAAGCAATACGAGGGCTCTTGATTATGGACTTCGCAATTTTGAGCCTTGGTCAAGAAGCAAAGACGACATCTGAATAATTGACACTCTACTATCCAAATTGCCACACCACGCCAAACCAGAGGACTCAGAATTTCTTCATATATAATTCACATCAGCTCCGCTAACGACGGGTCTTCAATAGAATCGGAAACTCGAATTTACGACTCGAAAAAAACAATGGTGATCACTATCACTCTGCCACATTAAAAATTGAATAACTGCCAGTATGTACAAAATGAAATATATCCTTTTTTTGGAGGGATAATACTTAACAAGGAAGAATTCAATATAATTTAAACAGTTTATTTAGGAAGGCAAACAAGCTCCCAGGTTAATATTAACAACAACAAATATATTGAAATCAACAGAAAAATACAGTTCATAAGCAACATAATAATTAATCTCTTGTCATTCTAAGAAAGATTTTAGCAGCATCTTGTTTGATCTCGTTATTTTGGTTCTTGGAAACGTTTGCTGAATATTTTTTAAAAAAAAATATCTTTGAAAATAAAGCATGGTTTTGAACGGTAGCAACATTAATGATTTTTTCCCTTTACCTTGTTTTTAACGTGTGATTCAAAACAATTCATACTTCAGAAAAACACCCAATTTCTTTAAATGAATAATTAAAGTTTTAAATAAGTTTGAGAATGCATCAGCCCCTTGTTTGTGAAGA
This sequence comes from Nephila pilipes, assembly GCA_019974015.1. Lineage (NCBI taxonomy): Eukaryota > Metazoa > Arthropoda > Arachnida > Araneae > Nephilidae > Nephila > Nephila pilipes. The sequence goes on from BMAW01087746.1 coordinate 470,699, forward strand.
AAGTTATATTTTTCTACTCCAAATAATGGGTGCAAGATTTTTACAAAAGAGAAGTAACGGAAGAACTTCTGATGACACCGGTTGTTATTACAAATATTTTCTTTCTTTTATGGTGTTCTCCGAAGTAGCAATTATTTTTCTCTGTGTTTCATCTCAGGGCCTCGTTAAGCGACAGAGCACCGTATTGATAATTGAATTTATGTCTTTCTTATGTTTTTTATGCTTTAATAAAAAGAAACTATAATGCAGTTTTTCTGCTTCTAATTTCACTGTATCGATATCGGCATTTGCCTTGTTCCGATCGAACAATGCAAAATAATTTATTTATCAAAAAAACCATCCAATTTCTTTACGTGAAAACAGTTTCTTTGAATTGTATTCTGAAAAAACAGTCATGAGCATATATTTTTCTATTTTCGAATAACGAGGTCAGTTTTTTTCTGAAGAAAGACCATGAAAAAAATCGAATAATCTCCGATGCAGCTCTCGATCTAATACTATTCATATCTGAAAAGAAAGGAAGGGAAATTTCTATGAAAGCGTTGCCATTCCACGATATCAAAAGATGAAACACCTCCCCATGACGTCTTTTGGAGAGTATGAGGGGGAAAAAAAGTCTTGGAGCCACCTGTAGAGAGTATAGTAGGGTAGGAAGAGGTACAGGGTGGTTCAATCATCCGATTAGCGTAATCCTTGGCGCAATAGAACGCCATTGTGTTGCTATGGAACGGATGTCAAAGGATCAAGGTATGAAAATGGAGGGAAGTCTCTTTCAACTCCATCCTTACCTTTTTTTTTTCTCAGACCAAGAGCAAAAATAGATTTCGCTTTTATGAATGCAATTTTGACGTTTTTGCTTCAATGATATCCTATGATCACGATACATAAAGATTAGCACAGAAGAATTGTATTCGCTTTCGTTTGTTTGAAGAAATGAAAATAGCTTATATGTTTTGTGACATGACAATACGCTTTTGATAAGATACATTTCGATATGATAATGAGAAATATTTTGATAAAAATAGTGGGTAATGTGATTTGATAAAAAAAAATATGTCTCTGTGAAAATTTTGAAAGAAATTCTCATGAAAAACAGTATTAGAATTTTTAATCTAAAAAGAAAATTTCATAAAAAAAATTATAGGAATGTCAGTAGTTTTCGGTACATCGCATTCCTATGAAATAGGAAAAATAAGAATTTTAAAGATAGTAATACTAAATAAAAATAAAAATCTGAAAAATAATAACAATTTTCTGTTTCTTGTTAACAAAATGGAAACAAAATTTGAAATCCCATTGAACAAGAAAAAGCAAGCTCAATTCCTAAATTCTCATAAAGTGACATTCAGGAATTAATAATTAGTATTTTAGTAAATTCCCATATGCAACTTGGCTAGATTTACTACAATGAAATATTTTATTACACATACACACACGCACACACACGTACACATATATATATATGTGTGTGTGTGTGTTTGTGCGTTTTATACTGAAGTTAATTAAATTCGTTTTCAAAGACAGCTTTATTTTTACCAAGATTTATATGAATGAACTGCAACTAAAGTGTAAAAAAATTAAATTAATCAAGGAAGAAAAATTGTGATGAATATATCTTACTATTATGAGAGACAAAATGTTTGATTATAGGAGATAATGTTATATGCTGCAATAGTCAAAAGTAAATTTTTCATACACTCCCACATTGTAGCATGATTCTAATAAATCTCAAATAAATTTTGTCGATTTGAAATTTTATTTTCTACTCTATATTTGTATGAAAGAATAATAAATTTGCGTTTTGAGTGCAGTTTCGTAACTTTTTCTTGTAAAACTCAGGACAGTGTTTATTAGTTAGGATATCTAAAAAATATTAAATTTATTAAATTTTCCATTTTAATAAAAATATTTTAGCCATTTTGTCAAGATAAGCAAGTACTAAGGAAGTGACTATGGAAGTAATTCAATTAATGATGTTTAATGGAAAAATTAATATTCGATCAGATTAACAGAAACAAAAATATTTCCGTAACATAACATAAAATTTTGGAGATCGATATCACCAAGATTTGTTCTTTCTTCTAAAGTAAATAAATAAACTGATTGAAAACATAATGCCTGATTTAATTAGCGTCATTTAGGGTTCTGGTTTTAAGGTTTTTTAAAAATTTGTCATTTTCATCAGTTTGATTACTCGCCCTACAAATGATTGTTCAAATTATCATCTGAATTCCCCATTTTATGGGTATCAATGTATTGTTTTTATTTATAATATAAATATCGTCTAATTACTTATGAATAGTTTTTAGTACTTTAATAGTAAAAAGTAATCTGTAAAAATTAAATATTTCTTTATTTTCCTTCAAAGCAATTCCAATTGGGCTGTCATCATTTAAGGACAAAATTAATTACATCAAATTAACCATTATCTGCATTATCTTACTTGAATAAAATAATGAAATGTCAATTTCTTATTGAATTATTATTTTTAATGATAATAAATTGATTTATTTTAAAATTTAATGGCTATTTAATCTCACAGGTTGTGCATATTCATTTCTCATTGCTAAATTTTTCTGAATATTGAGTAATAAATATGTATTACTTTAGTAAAATATATTTATTAAAACTAGATCATATTGAGCTTATTAATTGATTCATTACTTATAAAAATATATTGGTTAATTATTTGAAAAATAAGAAATAAAGATACTATTAATATGAGTCAAAAGAAATAAGATAATTTTTATAGTCTTGGTAAAGAAGAGCATGTACAATATCATAGCGATAATATAAGTTTCTTACTTCATAGCATTTCACCCAATCTTTAAATTTATACATATTTTTTATTTCTCCAAAAAATTTCACAAAAATAAACTAAACTTGAGAATTCATAAAATACATGTTTTTTTTTTCAATAAAAAATCAGTAAATTATATAATTTTATAGAATTAATTTAATAAATGTTCTTCATTTTGGCGACTAATTTCTCTTCATATCTTACAGGTAATCACATTACCCAAATGTAAAATTTTTATAATGAAATAATTATCTTTGCTAAACATGAAACAATGCGAAAGCTACGCATCCTGTTAATGGTAATAATCATTCAATTTACTAACATGTTATATTTAATATTATATTATATTATTAGCAAATAAAATTAAGGAATGCATTTTCTGATAGTTTATAGGGATTTAATATATATTAATTTACAAGATGGAATTTTAAAATACTTTGAAAATTTAATATTAAAAATTCAACTAGAGCATTTGCCTAGTGTGTATAACAATGCTAATATAATTAATGATTTAAAATTGCACCATTTTATTTAGTTAAATTTCAGTCTAAATATATCTAAAATTTACAGTCCATAAAATATTGTATCAAAACTTTATTTTACCTAATTTAACTGATTCCAAAAGTTTTCAAATTGCTAAGAAACTTGAAATTAGTACATAAATTTCGGAAGAAGAGTATAATTATATTCCCTGATGACATGTATTAGTTTATCGAATTATAAACCATTATCACTATAACATATTCCAGCTTGTAGTTTGCATCCTTTTCGTTTGAATAAAATTCAGCTAAAGTATATCCGAAATTAACATTAATAAAGTTTTTATCAACTTTATTTTATCTAATTCTTCTAGTTTCAAAAATGTTTAAGTTATTAAGTTATTGAAATTACTACCCTAATTCCTGCGAAAGAAGTTAACTATACATATGATACTACAAGTTGTTTATCGAACCACAAGCCAAAATATGTATAAACTCTAACAAAAACGATTTGTTTGTACTTAGTATTTTAGATTATTTTTGCTACATATTTGGACTTCGAGGGAATTTTAACTCAGAACGCGTACGGTCTTATAAGCTTTGCGAAGGAAAAGGAAACCAGCATTTTTTAAATTTCATTTACGACAATATTTAACAGCCATCTTTTTCTACTAAGTAAAAATGACCACTGCGCAATTGATTCAAAAATTTGATTAATGATCCTACTTTTGGTCGTTTTTTTTTATATTCCCGTAAAAATATAATTTAGGATAATCCATTTAGTGATAGGTTAAAAATTACTTTCCTTTTGATATTAGTTGCTTTTCAATCCATTAAAATTTTTTAGAGAAATATTATTTTAAAGTTGGGGTACTTAACCAGAGATTTTTAGACCTTAGAGAAATCTGTGGATGTTCATCAGAAGATCTGTCTCCTTAAATGAGAAAAAATTGAACTCATCAAGACTATTTTCATTGACAATTAATTACGTTTTACGTTTCCTTCTTTCATAAATATTTGCATTAAGATAATAAAATGGAGATAAGCAAATTTTATTGTAGAAAAATTGAGACAAAAAAAGTGGTATAAGTGGCTATCTATCATGAGAAACAGAAATAATTAAAAGATTTTCGTTTGGATATATATTGGATTGTCTTAAAGTTATTATTTTTATTTTTATGATTTATTTTTATTCATTTATTTTAGTTATTTATTTTTATAAATGGAATGCTTTTTTGGTTCAAACTTTCATCATAAGCCAAAAAAAAACTTATAAGCTGAAATCGTTATTACATTTTTAAAAATATTACATGATTTTCAATTCATTTAACAGTTTATTTGAAGTTTCGTAACTAAAGAAGTACTCTAAGTATTTTTTCTCAAAATAAAAATTCCACAGAAAAATTTGATTATTTCCCCTTCATTTTTAATTCAGTTAAAAAACCAGCGTATCTTAATTTTTTACACTGGTACAAACATTTTATATAAATATATTGTTTTGAAATCATGAAGAAAAAATTAACATATGTAAGAGAAAAAGGATGAAAAAATCTTAATAACTCTAAATTTAACGAATTTTTAAAACCAATTTTTGTTTAAAAATTCGGTATTATATTAAAAATTATTTGTTCTAAATTTCATAAAAACCCAACAAAAATGAGAGTGAGTATTACATAATTTTCAATAATTATAGTAGTTGTATCAGTTATCAAAAAAACTTCACGATGGGATAGCTTTCATATATAAGGTTTTACATGATTATAAATATATTCGTAAATTATATTGTTAATACATAATTTTAATTATGTATTATTTATAAATCTAAAAGTCAATATTTCTGTGTTGTGTATTTATTTTATTAGGTTTTTTTCCTTAGTTATTAACTATTTTCTTCACGGTTTTATTTTATGTATATTAGTATATTATATGTTGGCAAAAAGGAATTGGTACTTGAAAAAGGGACTATTTTTTAAAGGGTTTTGTGATCTCCACCTTATTAAAAAAAAAGGTCCATGGAACAATGAAGATAAAAAAAAATCTTCATTTTTTTTTAAATGCATATATTTAAATACTCAGGTTTGAGATCAAAATAAGAGAGGGAATTGTTACACCCATTTAAATTTCTCTTTATAAAAACGCATTCTGTGAGTGTTTCACAATCCAAAAATATGAGCTTTTTTCATTCAAACAGTTTCTTTATATTTAACAACAAAAACTACAAGAATTTTTTTATATTAAACTTTGGATGAATAAATCCGGGCAGGTGTCGACGACAAGCGTTTATTTTTTTTTCCAAGGCATCAAATACTTGCCCATACTATATTTATATTCCACGGCATGTGACCAACAGTAGAACTAAGGGGCAAAACCCTGATAAAGCTGTAATCTCAGAGCACTATTTTTTTTCTCCTTATCATTATTATCATCCTCGACTTTTGGAGGGACAGAGTGGGATTTAGTCATGAGGGAGAGCACTTCAAGTGCTTCTTGGGACGTTTTTTTTCTTATTTTTAGTGCTTCTTCTGTACCCCTCACTTGACGTCACGCTTTCCCATGTGATACACTCACCGACCTTATCACTGCCTGGTAGAGAAGTGAGCCCTATACATTTTGAAATTTGCCCCGGCTATCTATTTAAAGTGTTTCTAGTGAGTGACGTTCGGTGACAAAGCCATCTGTAAGGTTTCTAAGTGCCTGAACCCTACATTCCGGTACAAGGATTACTTCTCAACTTTTTTGTAGTGCTTCTTTTTCGGTGTCTCTCACAGAATGATACTTTTGAAATTATCTTACAAATTTACAGCGCTATTAGATAGAGAACTTTGAAGTATTACGCTATCTCTAGTAATATATCTTTACAACGTTATCAGATATTTTATTTCAAACTCACACACACATACACAAAAAGCCAATTAGATACTAAAATGCTTTTTAAAGCAGAGATTCCAATAATTTCCTTGAATAGAATTAAAAACAGGAAAAGTACAAATATGAAAACTATTTTTATTCAGTTTCATACTTAAAATATAATTTTGTTCATTTGAAAAACAGTGGAGGAGAGGGGATTAATCTATTAGTTTTAAACAGATATTTGATCTAAATATTGAAATTAAGGTTCTGTTACTTATTATTAAACATAATTTTTTATTTTCAAGGTTTTACTATACATTTATAATCTATAAGTTAGGAACTCTTTCTCTGCTTGGTTACTTAGATTAAATTATTCTTTTTAAAGCAACTTATTTGAAAATAAAAATTACCTTATAACTATTTGTTTCTTAAAAAAAATAGCATTTAAAGCTGTTCTCATTAAAAGCCTTTCGTTATAAACGACAATTTTGTTTTCTGTTGGACAAACCCATTTCTTACTTTCTAAATGAATACGACAATTTTTTCGTTTTCAAATATTATGTAAACAGATTTTAACGATTTTGCCTTTCATCTAACCTTTTGAGCTTCTCTATGGTGTTATTTAAATAAAGAACCTCTTCTTGTGAAACAGACTTTGACTTGCGTAAATCGACATATTCAAATTATCTGTTTGCATAATAATTTGAGCATGAAAGCCGGCGGTGTTTCGAATCTATAATCTTCGGGTCCAAAGAAAAGTTGTCTGGTCGCTTTTTTGTAGTACTCTTATCAACTAGACTAAAGGGGTTTCCCTCTCAAGTTATTTATTAAGGCATTTTATCTTCTGTTGTCGTCGTTGAAGAGAGCCACTACACTTTCTTTGGAAAAATGCATATTATTATGTAATTAAAAAGCAAATATTTAGTATTTTTAAAACACATATAAGTAAAGTATATCATCGCTTCTAACAACAAATTGTTAATAGTACATGTAATGATTTTTTTTAAAAAAAGTAAGTGTATTTTTTCTATAATGAAGGCAGTGTTAGACGGACGAAGTAAAATTAGCTATCAATAAATGTATTCCTCTGTAATATTTTCAAAACCGTATGTGTCAATGAATAGCACTCAGCATACAATATTTTTGAATTATTGTAAAGCTAGTAAATCCAAAGTAGCATATTTACAACAACAAAAAATGGCTCTAAAATATCATCACCATATTTTGTACTCAGTTGTGTTTATTTCTGTAGCATGCAAATTTGCAAGAAATATTTTCCAATAATTTAAAATAATAATATTGTACTTTCATACAGAATTTCGTCATTCGTTTACATTAAATTGATTAAATTGACTGTTTAAGAATTGTGATTTTTCAATTAACATAAACACACACACAAAATCTAGCAAAAAATGCATTTTAATAAAAATAATGTCAATTAATATTTCCCGTATAATATAATTTATCAATGAAATTTTGACTTTCAATAAAAAGATAAAGTCAAATGATTTTTAGCAATAGAAAATAATGCTGCATATGTCCTGTGTTATCCTTTAAAAGTAAATCACTTATTAATCTAAGATTTGAGAATTGAATTAAATTTTTGAAAAGAAGTAAGACTCAATTTGGGAATATTCTATGAGAATTTCAATTTGAATTTCAACAATTTCTTTCAAAATAGAAACAGAAAAAATAATTTAAAATATTTGATAACGAGTTTTATGTAAATATACATTTTCATAAAATAAGATTTTTGAGTAAAAAAAGACGAGGAATTACCTATAAAAATTACTAACGAACTTGAAATAAAAATGCATTACCATATTCAAAATAAATCTATGTTATTCCACTCACAGTTCAAAATAAAGAACTTTCTTTCAATTCACATTTGAAAAAGGAAATTTTTTGATGCTCCCTATATAATGTAAATTTGTTCTAAGCGTTTAATAACATTACCGAAACGAAATGCCATATAATTCTACACGAAATTTGAACATGCTAACCTTAGTATTACTGCTTGACGAAATTCAATAATATTGCTTGACAAACATAAGCTTTCGAATCATCCGCTTTCAACACTCGAATATGACAATATCAATCTAGGCTTAACCGAATTCATGAAATCAACAGCATTCCAATTGGACATTGGAGTCTTGTAATCAGTTCTATTGTATCATAGCATTAAATTAGCAGCAAGGCTTTATTTAATTATCGTAAATACCTTTATGCATTTAATAATTTAAAGCCAATATCTAACAGTTTTCGAGCAATTTTCCAAGTTCCGATTAATACTGTAACCATTTTTAGCGTCTTCACATAATAATATGTTTCCAAAATATCTTTGAAATTATGGACTAGTGTGGTTTCTCTATAACTTTATTAAAAACTTTAATTACAGGCTAGTCTTATTTGCTTCCATTGTCAGCAAGTTCTCCAGTCTAATCCTTCGTTTTTAAAATGGCGATATGCAAAAGTCGAACTGAGACCATAGTTAGAAACTTGCACCGTAAACCTCTAATTAATTATTGATGGCTCAGCGTCGATAGCAAAACAAAACTTGGAGGATTAAATTGCGTTCCTCATTTAGCTAGTATAAAATGAGGATTAGACAGTATTAGCGTGTAGAAGCTCGTCTAATGACACTTTTATATGATACAGAATTTTATAGTAACTAATTAACTAAAATATATGCGTTGTAAGAGGGAAAAAATTAGTTATTATGTTTATGATATAATTTAATAAACAATGTAGTTGAATTATTGATAATAATGAGAATACAAACAAAGTTATTTATATAATGCATTTCCGTTTTTTCACCATCTAATAAAACGCTTCGTTCATAAAAATAAATAAGAATAATGCAAAAGTATAAATTTTAAAGGAATTTTCTTTTTAAATAAGCGTTTGAGCATCATATAAAATGGAAACATGCAAAATAACCAATTGACTATCGAAACTCTAGTACTAATTTTTACATTTCATTATTTATTTTTCAGTTAAATTATGTGGATAATTAAGAAAATATTAATAAATTTAAATATAATATTTCAAATTTGGATAAATGCAAAAGTTATCGGTTCAAAACACCCACAAAAAATTTATAATGAACAATATAATATTAACTTCAAACATATTTTTGCAAAACCTTTTAAGTCTGTTTACCTTCTAAGTAGAGAAATGCATAATTGTAAATTTACTTTTAAATTTCTAACTCTATTAACATAAGAATAAGCCATCCTGGACTTGACACAAAAACTTCCATGGTATTAAAATGTGTAACAAAATAGGAAATAAACAATCTTATTTACATAGATTTGATAATGTTGAACTATCTATTGTTAAGAAAGTTCTTAATGCTAAAAATAGATTCTGGTGAGAAAATTATTATATTGGCTTTTATAATCTTACCAGCCTTATGAATTAAATTTTGAGCAATGTAATAAAAAATAATTTATAAATATCTTCAAGCAAAATAACAATAAAGAATATTTTTACCAGAAAAATACTGATCTTGTGCTCAAAGATAATAGTATTAACAATATACGAATGAATAGAAGTTGAAATAGTAATAGAAAATGCGTGGATGAAGAGATAACATTAAGAAAAAATTACTGAAATAATAAATTTGTAATAGGTTTCAATATTAAGAGTATCATTTCCTTTGCTATTAAGAGGAAATAAATATGTTAATTTTAGTTTAGGAGATTTTCTATGTAATAAAAATAAATTAGCAAATTTATAATATAACTAATTTTATGATTGGTAAACATAATATTAGAATGAATAAAGTTGGACTTCAAAAGATTGAATTTTATACAGTTAGATATATGAATAAAAGAAACTTCTGGTTATTTATGAAAATTTAATATTGCATATATATGTAGTTATATATTTTCTTAACGCCAAAATTTCACAAAAATCCTGTAAAATTTCGAAGTATTACGAATGGATATAACACCTATATCACTAAATCTGGCAAACTTCTTCAATCCATTCTTCAAAAATCTATTGACAATATTAAAAATACCGCTATTATTAAAAATAGTTTTGAAATTGTCAAAAACATGAAGGAACAAGAGGTATTCTCTATACATGGATATGATTTTGAAGACCTTTTTAACTCAATAGATATTCAAGATTTAATTAAGGTTCTTGCAATTTTATACAATAAATATCATTTTAATCAAACAATAAAACAGGAAAAATTCAATACTCTCGTTAAACTTGTATTACAAGAGAATTTTATAGTTTTTGGTCAAAATCTCTATAAACAAATTCAGGGTCTCCCTCAGGGAGGTCCAGCTAGTAATTGTCTGGCCAATTTTTATTTACATTTTTATGAATTAAAACAGATTGACAATGATTCTTACTTTCTTTTTCGTTACATAGATGATCTAATTATTTTAGGTAAAACTGAGGATTTTAAACGAAATATTTCATTTTACCCTAATTACCTCAAATTATTAAAAACTAATCTTAATTCAAATACAGTAGAATTTTTAGATCTCGATTTGCAAATAGTTGACAATAGACTTATTAGTAATATTTTTGATAAAAGAGAGAGATTCGAATTCCATGTAATTAAAATGCCTTTTTGGAACAGTAATCTACACAGATACATTTATAGGAATATTTTATTGGGCTTTTTATTACGTAATAACAAATTAACCACACACAAAATAGACAAATTTAATAACATTAAAAAATTCTTCAACAACTGTTTGGATCATGATTATCCAATAAATTTCTTAAATACTTATATACATCACAAATATATTAAACATCTTTGCGAATCGTGATCCAATTTCAAATCCACCACACAACAATAGGTCCACAAAGTCGGCTTGTTAGTGGTCTAGCCGTGAAGAATTTATTTATTTATTTACATTTACACAGCTTACATTTTTACTCACTCTCTGGACCGTTATACTCCTTTACCATACAACTTATTACCAACCAATTGTTTGCATCCTTTTACATTTTATTACCAATCAAACAATGACTTAAATCTTTTTTCTATTTATATGGTGATGACGTGTTACATTTTTTTCATTTTGAGTGTGTGATATACATCTTGAAGCTTAAAGAAAATTCCGTCTTACTACTCAGATATTTGAATCTTCATTTCTTTGAATTTAATAAGTAATTTTTATATTTTGATTTGTTGATAATTCTTAGAATGATAGATTTTATTTTGTAAATTTTATCGTTGAAATTTTTTGCATTTTTTAATCATTGAACTCTTTTGTAACTTGGATTTCCCAATTCAGCCTACCAGGAATTAGATTTTATTTTTGTAGATTTTATCGCTGAATTTGCTTCCATCTTTTAATCATGAACTCTTTTGCAATTTGGATTTCCTAATTCAGCCTACCAAGTCGCAAAGGGGGAAGGTTGGTACCATTAAACTAGTTTAACCCCGCTTAATCGGTCCTCAGCCCGATATTGCTTTTTGACTTGCTGGGTTCCATATTTTCATTTATTTTTTCTTTCATTGTTACATTTCTTTCTGGATTTTTGTCTTTTTAAATATTTTAAATTATTCTTTCATAAATTTTCAGTATATATATATATATTCAAATTATATATAATTTGAATACTTAGTTTTTAGGAAAAATTGTATTATATTAATTAATAAAAATATAAACAAATAAAGGAATAGGTGGATCTGATATTAATATTTATCTTAATATATATGTTATTTACACTTCTATGTACAAATTATACAGATAATAATTTTATTTTGTTTAAATATATTGATGGTCTTATAAATTTCAAACTAAGAATAACCCAAATATTAAACCTTATAAATATAAATCGTTGTATCCCTCTTATTTAAATTTAATATTTGTTGATAATAAAATAATAGTAACATTTATGATAAGAGAAAAAACTTTTAATTCATTGTGCATAAGGTATATTTCTGGAAAAATAACTTGAGAATCTCGATTTTTAAAAATATTATATCTAATTACACCTCACGTAATAAAAATAGTTATTAGTTCTTGCAAAGAACAATTAGTAAAAAATATTAAAATTATTTATTTTTAAATAAATACCACTTAAAGGGAAATTATATTCTGAATAATGTTGAAAAAATGAATTTTAATTTATTATCATAGTTCACGAAAAAAAAATAAAAAAATAAATAAAAAAAAGAATTTAAATCATTATTGCAAGTAGTGTACCTGTACTATTGAATGTTAATGTCACTATTTTAATATTAATAAAATTAGCTGCGTTTTTATACAACAAAAAATGAAGAAAAGGATTTAAATTTCAAGAATAAATATTAATCTCATGAATGATGTATTGATGGGAAGGCGGTAAAATACAAAAAATTTGCTTTGATATAAAGGAAAATAAATCTCTAACTTGAAATTGTTTTAATATTGTTTCTTATTAATTGATAAAAATTTCAAATGAATTTACAAAGAAGCTCCACAATAATGTAATTTACTCTATGGTATTTTTTCATATAAATAATGCATATTATTAAAGCTCAGTAATTCCTTTCTAGTAAACTTTTTCATTTCATTAGAAGTCAATAAAATTGCTGTTATAATGGAAGGCAAAGAGTGTTATTCAAGCGAAAAGAAATTCCATTTTAAGCCCTGTTATTAAAAAGTAACTCCATGAGCTCAACTTGACGTTTTTTATATCTTACTGAGAAATCCCAAATACTTTTTGGGAGAGCAACACAATCATTTATTTATATAATTTTTCAAAAATTTTCTAATAGAGAATGCAGTAATATCCAGCCTATAAGTAATAAGGGAACATCTTAACATTTTAAGTACCACAATGGAATTTTGTATTGTGCTCAAGAAAAGAAGAAAAAAAAGCATTTAAAGATCGTTATCTGCTTCTTTTTGAAACTAACAGTGAAGCATTTTATTCTTTTTTTTTCTTTTTGCTATTTTTTCTAGAAATGGTTTATGTCTTTACTGATACTGGTAAGCCTACAAGATTTCAGGTTATCCTTTCAATAGGTGCAAAGTCGATAAAACGTCGGTAAAACTTTGTTTAACAGTCATCTGAGATCGTTTCCTTTCATGTGTATAACATGTTTTGGAAAAACTCTCTTTTTGTACATATCTTTACTTCTTTAAAAAACAAAAGGGAAGGAAAAGAAGAAGTAAATATTGCACTTATTAGATTTGTAATCCCTGTTCTTCCATTTCTTCTTTTTTTTCTTAAAGATTTCCGATATGAAACTCGTTGGTTTTGAATTTTTTCCTGGAACATAAGAATAAGAATGTTTTCCTCTTGGCATTTGCGAATAACTTATGAGTGGAAAACTTTAAAAGGCTCTGATTGTACATTAAATGGGAAAACACTAAATCTTCTTAAAATTATGTTTAACATTCATAAGAAAACGCTGAGAAAAATACAAAATAAATAAATTTTGCAACAAAATCACGAGTAATTTTAAAATTGCTTAAATTTCCAAAAACATTCTTAAAAACATGTTCAAAGTTTAAAAAATGTACAGATAGATTTCATATGAATACAAGCCTTTTTTGCTGTATTAATAACGGGCTGCGGTAGCCTAGTGGTCAAGGCCGTGGACTAGCGGCCGGCGGTTTTCGTTCAGTCGCGGGTTCGATCCTTGGCCGCCAAAGACCCGCCGTGTAGCCGGGGCTGATGCACGTTAAATCTGTTCGGGGCCCAAAGTCCTCCCGTTGGAGTGGTGTGGATGTTAGGAGAGGGGGGTGACAACGCAGGTGTCGTCACTTGACCGTGGTTCAAAGTTACGAGGTCCGTCGCCAATAGTCCTCGTGTTGCTTCTAGTGCACGTTAATAAAAGCTGTATTAATAACTTATAATTTCATCAGACTTAAAATATGTCAATTAAGCAGAAAATGAGCAGATGAAGTCTATTGTTATAAACACTTTTAATTGATTAAACATTTTTAATGATCAAAAGCTAAGATTTCAATTCAGTTTTGATCCTACGACTTTAAAATTTAAATCTGCATATTAAAATTTTGATAAAAGTTTTGCACGTGTATTAAAATAAAAGCAAAGTAATTAACATTTAATTACGTTAAAACGAACTTATTTAAAACATATTGTACATATTTATTAGAGCTCAAACTCAGGATGTTTTAAAATTTAGAAAAATCAGAATTAGCTGAAAAGGATGTACAATTATTAATTTTTTTCTGATCACATGGAATTCTAATTTAAGCTTCGTCTTCTATCTCATTTAAGTATAAAATTACTATAGACTTATTTTTTTAATTTTTCTTTTCTACATTACTAATATGAAATTAAAAATAATTATCAAAGAATAATGCCTGAAGGTTGTTTTTCAACAATTGTTCCTATCGCTTTATTTATAATAATTGTAAAATCAGAATTGAAACATGAGAATGTTTGTATGGTTTAGATAAGGCTTTAAAATCAAAGTAATTTTAATTTTTCATGCGTTGGTTCACTGAGATATTTCTAATCAACTTTATGTATATAATGCTTTCATATAACATAATTAACTGTAATTTATTCGTGTTTTGATTCATAAGTATTTAAAACTCCAAGGTTACTTCAAATACATTTTTTCCACAGATAAATTCAATAAAAAATTTCTCATAATTTTAAACATTAATTGAAATAAAGTATAAACAAAAAAAGCTGCAACTATTATGCAAACAGATTATTCAATTTAAAGCGATGAGAATTTTAAATAAATTCGCATCAAAAACTTTCTTTAACAAATATTATTTAACTTTATTCCTCGCTTTCTAAAGGTTTTCGATGCAAACATTCCTAATAATTTTTTTCGGTGTTTTCCCAAACTGTTTAAAATTCAAAAGAGTAAATTAAGAGTTTTCAAAGGTTAAACAGGCCCTTGAGGTTTGCAAACATGATGTAGAGGCAAATGAATGAAATTATCCTTTTTTCTTTTATTCATTCAGCTTTTGAATTTCTCAGGTAATTGCCATGTTCTGAACACTAAGATTTCTGACGTGTTCTGACTTCAGCGTGCTCAAGGAACATAAGTAACTGATGAAGCTTTCTAAGATCCGTCATGCGAATAATTGAATGCATATAGTTGATTTATTTCAAGCATGCTCAGTAAAAGATAGAAATTGGTTTTAATTTGTTCATTCCTCGCGCTTTTCTGATTTGTATAAAAATATTTTAAAGCAATTTGTAAAAGAAAGAAATATGATGCATGATTGATTCTGAGATTTGATTTTAATTGCATGTGACTGACATTTTGATTTAAAAAAAAAAAGAAACTGAAGTTAGTTAATACTGGTTTTTTACCCTGAAGTTTTGATAAACCGAAACTTTCCCCTTTAAATAATTGTCTTCTGCTGGAAGTAATTTTTATTTTGGATGCTTCATTTAGTATGATTTTATTTTGTTCTCTAGATATTTCTTTATCCAGCGAACCTGCATTAATTTACTGAAGTTATTTATGCAAATATACTAAGAAAGAAAAGTGAACTGAATTTTCTAATTTGACATTTGAATTTTCTAATATGGTATAATTTAGCATTTTCTCATTTGACATTTGGCTGAATTTTCTAATTTGGCTTGTTTATGTTCAACCGAAAGGATAGATTGATATTGTGAATTTCCACTCTACCATTCGTTGAGAAAACATTACCTACATCATCTATTGTAGATGAAGCTTAATTAGTTTATGCAGTTTCCAAATCTATAGAAGTGTAAGGGTAGTTATTTGCTAAGTGAATTAATTTACATGAACTTGAGCTTGTTAACTTTCTTTCCCATTTCTGTTCAATTGTAGTTTATCTCAAGTAGAGGCCTTCTTTTGTTTTAGGTCTCAAACTTTAAGTTACTCGTAGTAATTTAAAGTTTGATTACTTTTTTCCTAACTACTAAAGATGGTTTACTTTCTGAAGAAATAATTTTACCCCTCTCGCCTGTCGTCTTAAATGTAACTCTAATCTTGATATCTAAATTTCAACTTAAGCTTAACCTCAAAAAAAGTAATTGCAATAATCAATTATATTTCAAAATAGTGTTTACTGATCCTCTAATAATGGGATACTCTCCATAGTTAAGTCTCTTGCCTCGAGTACGAACTACTTCTATGATACGCTTACCTCAATATCAAAGAATATGCTTGCCGCAATACGATGTGAGTACCTACTTTAAATATTCAATCCATCCAATAATGTAAGGTGTTAATTTCACCAAATCATTATATACGTCAGAAGACTTCCGTGTGCATCAACTATATCCTTGCAATTATCGTAACATTATTATTATTATTTTCTATCTTTCTCTTTCCTTCTTCTTTCTCTCTATTCTTTAATTAATATAAGAAGTTTGTTTTGCATAATTGAAAGTTGAGTTGTCTGAATCGAGTCGCTTTCAGGAAAGATCCTTAAGGATAGTTGAAGGAAAGTACACCTCATATATCATTACAAATTGTATTCATAGGAAAATTAATTGAAACTGCTTGTGTAAGTGTTTGGCGCATTGAATTATCAGCGAATTATTGAAATACTTAAGTTAATAAAATAAATAATGTTAGTATATATGTCTAAGGGCTTAAATAAGTGATTTATCATAGGTGTATAAATTATGCTGAAAATTATCTTGACTAGTACCGCATTAAAACTTAAATCCCATTTTATTTTTTTTAATTAAATGAATTAATATTAGAATGTTGATTAGAGAAAAATACCATAAAATATTATTTACAATCAAATTTCTTAAATCACGATTAAGTGTTTCTTAAATCTTTTTATTCTATGAATGTCAAAAGTTATTGATTTTATATAATTTTTTTAATATTTTATTTATTCTCAACATCTCAACATTCTTAAGACTAACTTTATAAGCATATTTCCTTTTCAAATAGCCCTGTTCAAATTATTTGCTTGTTCATTAAAACTCTATGTGAAATAAATCAGTTGAATAGATATTCGTTTATGATAAGCGTATTTTCTTTCTTTAATTAATACAAAATCTCGTAATTTATGTAAGCTCAATTAATATATTTATGATTCGGAATCACCTAATAAAATTTTTAGATGTGTTTTAAATCTATGACACATATTTTCTACGAAAAGTGTAGTTTATTTCTTAAAATAAGGATTCGATTTTTGAATGCTTTTTTATTTTAAACATATTCAATTTTTTTAAAAAAAATATATACTAAATATTTAAAAATCTTCGCTTTAATTTTTCAATTTAATTAAAATAAGTTACTTTGCTTTCTTAAACACATTGTGCTCATTGATTCATTTATACGTATGTAGAATTTAAATATAATAGATCAAAAATTCATCCATATGTTTTTATAAATCTCTTAAAGAATTTTTTGCTAAAGAAAAAAAAAACAATATTTTGCTGTTTTAAAAGCTTGACACAGATTTCTTTCCGCCGAAGATTGATTTTAAAATCCTCTAGCAAGAAAACAAAGCCTTAGACATTTTTTAAACATAAGGAGCTTGATCCTTTGAACCAATTTATTCCTTAAGAACTGTAACGCATCATAAACAGCGATTCTTTTTTTTTTTCTTTTTCTTTTTCAAAATATACAATAAAACTTTAAAAAGCATATATGCTGGATTTTTAATAAAGAGTGGCCTTTCACCTATCATGATCAGGTGTATAGAAAGAGGATGACAAGGGAAAAAAAACGAATAGAAGCAAAAGAAAAAAAAAGGAGGAACACTTAATAAAAAAAAATTTTTTTTTTTTTTTTGATACTTCTCTAAGTTACACTAGAAACAGTTTACTGGTGGTTAGACAACGGCCATTGGAGTGTAAAGAATCTCATCTGTGAAGTGTGAAATCGGCTATAAAGTCCGAGTTATAGTAGGGGACCTCGCCCTTTTTTGCACGTAAATTCACTTTCTACATCGTGGGTGGTCCATCCCCCCTGTAGGATTGACTTTCTCTTTCATCCACCCGTTGTTTCTTCATGCTTGTCAAAGCTACGAGGCAAGCGCAAGGAATTTCGCTTGAAAGATCAAGGTCATATATTATATATATGTTTTTTTTTTATTGTAATTTGTTTTATTAAAAAATTTCAAAGAAAACTAAATATTCCTGTGCCGAACCGTGTCTTGTAAGACACGGTGTAAACGATGCTTTTAGTTGTTTCCTTTGATGATAATTGATGCGAATGGAACCTTACCCAAGTTGGAAGATGATGGAAATTAATTTCACTTTAACAATTACTCCTTCATGTAATGCATATATAATACAGACAAAAGAACTTGTGAAGCAATGCTTAAATTGCTAATTATTATTGCTTTTTGAGAGTTGAAACAGGATGCGCATCTTTGCGCTTGTTGTATGGTCGTTTCAACTTTGGATAATGCTTCTTTTTCAAACAATGTTATTAGATTGTTTTAAGTATACAGTGAAACACGTTTCACTCGAAACTGAGGAGACTAAAATATTATATCATGTAATTTACTTTCGCGTAAAGTATTATTTCATATGAAGGGAGAAATTAGATACATGAATATATATATATATCTTTAACGAATACTTTCTACACTCACAGTATTCATTTTATTTTAGTACTCATGAGAACTTTGGACAGAAAGAGGTGACATTAATGTCACGAAGTATTATGTAATTTGGCAAGAAAAAAATAATAAAATTGTGTAAAAGCTGTACATTTCGAAACTTTGTATAATTTATCTCTATATTTTTAAACATGTTTGGGAAGTAGGGAAGCTAAAAAAAAAAAAAGCATTCAGTTTTTTCCAGTTAAGTTTTAGTAAAAGAGTTTTTAAGAAATTTGATATTTTTTAAGTACATAGAATGGAAATTCTTTTTAATGAAGCAGATTCCATATATATTTTTTGCTATATCTTCACGCACGTTTCGAAATTCTTCAATATCTTAATTTCTTTTATTTTATTTTATTGAAGCAACTCAGAGTCAGTGTATCACATTGTCTGCGTCAGTAAAAATGTTTAAAACTTGATGCATCGGTTAATTGCATTTGTGACCTCCTTTAAAAAGTTAAAGAATATCACTTAATTTCTTATCACATGTATTTTAGGATTTCTGCACTTTTTTGTAAGAATATTTCGCTAATAATAGAACATAAGATGCAGTTTTTAATAAACTTGTTTGTGAAAAAAAGTACTGAGTTAGTAAAAATTTTTAACTTCCGATAAAACACTTTAGGCTGAGTTGGTAATTCATTTCCATCTATTTCAAAGTAATGGTAAGATCGCAAACATTGTACCAAACTCAAATTACCTTTGTATTTGAAAACTAGATAAAATTAAAAACATTGATATTTGATTCAAAATTATTTTTAAAAAATCATTCTTATGAAAACATTTAATAATAAATACAATATTCTGAATTTTTTAAAACTATTCATCAAATAAGTTATTCGATAAAGGTGAAGTTGAATTTTAATGGCGAAATTTTTTGAGTTTGACTTCGTTCTGACAATTGAATTTACATGTGTACAGAGAATAAATTCACGTTTACTCCTGCAACATTAATACTCAGGACTAAAATATTCCTGGTATTTAAAATAATATTTACGTTACACAGTATAAGCATTTACGATACTGAATGTCATAGAACCCAACACATAAATAATTTTTTATACTGACAAAAGTTGATTTCTCTAAAGTCTACATCAAACATTAGAGTAATTTGATAGCTAGATATGAGAAGCAGATGATGAAATTGGATTATTCTGATGACAAAAGTATCTAATGGCTGAATATTCATCGTTGATTGGACCGGTCTGTGAAATCCGGAGTTAGGAAACCGAGGTCGTGCAAATGTAAACCGCTGGTCGAAACTTCATTTCGCACTCCGGTTATTTAACTCCTGGTGTCCTAACATGCGGTTACTGATTGAATCTCATTGTTCAATATACATCTTATGATCTCGACCGTTTGAACCATTTGGCTTACCATTTGAACTTGAACTTCGATGAGATCGTGTTGCACTCACCTGTATTTCAACTACTTTTGTGCAATGGTTGTTCGATAAAGTTTATTTCCCACAGTTCGCAAAAGAATCAGTACTGATCTTAACAAAGGCTTACTTAAATTCAATAGAAAACAATGAGGTAAAACATTATTTGAAGTGGTTTTCCTCTCTAATTTCTCTGGAATTAGTAGAGACTATTCCTTTTGCTAATCGAAATCTTCTCTGAAACTCGCAGTTGTCCATTTCTACAAATACATCGTTTCTTCTTACTTTCCTCTCTCTTTTGGTTTCCAACTATTATAAATAATCTAATTGAGCTATGGCTGAAATTTTTATCCTCCCAAGTGGCTATAGTTTTCTATTCCCTATAAATGTTGTACTTGACCACTTCTTAAAAACTTTTTCAATTTCTTTGCGTAAATTTTTGATGTCTGCTTTCACCAGTAACGAACTTAATTTTAAAAAATACGTCATAATAAATTTCTCCGCCATTTTTCATTGGATTGATATAAAATATAAGCAATATATGTCTGATACCTGTTTTCACCACTAATGGACTCAATTTTCAAAAAATATGTCGTAATGAATTTCCCCTAATTTTTTTTTCGATTGAAGGGAAACAAATATAAGAAATAAACATTTAATTTACTTATCGATTCGATTCATGTATTACCTTAAATCATATGCAAAATGGAATAAAGATTTGACTGAAAATAAATAACTTTATTCATAATTTTAAGCTGTGATGTAGACTCCCCCCGCCTCAAAAATTTCATAGTCTTTTTTAAGTCTTCAAGAATTTTTTATCTTTCAAGAATTTTATAAGTCGTTTTAGTTTAGTTTCTTACTTGAAATGTTTTGGTGTCAACTAATGTTCATATTGATTTACTATTATTAGCCTCCCAAGGGGCTATTGTTTTAGGTAGATCACTTTTGTCGTACCAGATCATTTTCCAATTTTTTATCGTTTGAATCAATTTTAATTACATTTAGCTTAAATATATTCAATTTAATGATTTATCATTTGCTTTAATTTTAATTACATGTAACTGATATAATATTCAATTTAATAACTTATCGCTTATCTTAATTTGAATTAAATGAAGCTGATATACTATTTTAATTAATAATTTATCGTTTGCTTTACTTTTAACTACATTTAGCTTAAATATATTCATTTAATAATTTATCGTTTCCTTTAATTTTGATATCGGAAGTTTAGTAACGTCCATTTCTCGATATATTATCATTTACTTTAATTCTTATATTTAATTGAGTAATTTAATAATTATAAAAAAAAGAGCCCCTTGGGTAGCTAAATCAGTTCCTTGCAAATCTTTGCATAGAATTTTTTAAATTTTTTTTTAAATTTTATCCATTGTTAGAGCTTAAATATATCTGAACTTGAAACTGTTCACATACACGCACTGAACTACACACATAAGCAAAATTGCGTATTGTACAAGCGCAGTTAAATCTAATCCAGCTTTCTGCCCTGTGAACTGGAGTTATAGAATGAACCTGCGCTAAGCACACACACACAACTACTTACTTAAACTTACGGCGAAACCCCGATTTTCTTCCATTGACTACCATTCCAGTTAAGGGTGAATACGGGGGTAAGATATTAACCATCAACGTTGAGACTAAGTGCAATTTCTATTAAAATAATCATATACATCTTGTTGGACCTTTCATCGAAAAGTTATGGCAAAACTATTAGCCACAAGGAAAAGAAGCTCCTTTTTTTATAGCAAAAACATACAGTTTTTAATGTACTTCGTATTCTTGTGTGTGCTAAAAATAAAGTCAAATATTGAATCCTTTAATCCTAGTAGATTTTAATATTTTTCTTTTGGAACTTATTAATATTTTCAATTTCATTAAAAATTTTGAGAGTAATTTACAAAAAGAAATTAGGTATTACTTCAAATTTTTAAATTGTTTTCAAAATAATTCCTAATTATTTTTTGTACATGTGCTATTGCAATTTTGTGGACTCACGTATATATTGAGTTAAATTTTTATTGTTGTTAAGAAATTTCAAATTTTTTTTTTCTGCTCAGGAAATTTTCTTCCCTTTTCAATGAATGTTTTTTTCAAGAAAAATTGTATTCTAACTCAAAACTAGAATGTTCTTAGTTTTTTTTTAATCTAAAAAAATCTACAACATTTATTACTTCTACTGATGTCTGAACATTTACTATATACAACTCCGTTTAATCGTGAAAAATGTCATTACAGATCGAACCCGTACATTTTCGTTCTGTTCATTATTTCAGTTTTTCGTTTTTCACAATTAAAAGCCCTTTTTCATTAAACGACACAGTTTAAATTGCATATCCGCATTTCTTTTGTGAGGATTTAATCATCCCGAGAGAGAAACTAGTGAATCGTTATTTTCCGAACAATTAGATAATAATATCCTAGCTTTAATTCTTTCCTCGATGGGTGCAATTTTACTTCTTTCCGCAAAATTTTCCGACGAGCTGAAGGGGTAAATTACATCAATTTCAAAGGCGGCTTAATGTTTCAAAGGAAACAGAGCAACTAAGACCAAATAATTAGGTAGAACTAATAAGAATTATCGCTCCGACTAAAAGTCTACGTATAAGAATTATATCGCTGAAATCTTTTAGTTTCTTAGTACAGAAACAGAATTAGAATCCAAAGTATGAAACGTGATTAAGGTTATTATGACTAGTCATAGATTTCTATTTCCTTATTCCTATTGTAGGGACTAACTTTTTCAATATTCATCAAGTCCATTTTCGGTGAGATTTTAAAAACAGAATGACTCTCATAGAGAACGCTGACCCTTGCAAAATATTTTGATGAAAATTTTCCAAGATAGGCAATAAAAATACCTCTGTAGCATTTCTGTCAATAGCATAGCCAAAGAAGAAACATGATTGTATTGTTTCCCTTTCCCTTTCTTCGAAAAATAAGGACACCGGCTTTTCTTTAAAATTTATGTATATTTTTATTTACATAAAAACATGGAAAGAAATTTTCAATTAAGCACGGTATGTTGCTCTAAATCAGAATTGCTTTTATAGAACATCTTCTCATCAGAAGGCTTTCAAAATAAGCACCACACGTTACCCTAAAAACGAAATTATTTATATAATATCTTCTCTCTAGAAAGCTAGCCCCCATCTGCTTTTCAGACGACAGTCCGATCCGCGCAAGAGAACTGGACCAAGACCTATGTAACATATTGGCAACAGTAACCAGACATTACATTTGCCTCCAAGATTAGGATTAATTCTAAATTAAACTTGCATCTGAAATCAAAATTTGACTATTGGGATGGAATTTTTCGCAAAAGTTGCATTTCTACATTACACATATACTAAACAATATACTAACTAGAAAATAAAGCTAAATCATTGGATACTCTCAAACAAGGAGCTTGGAAAATATAAATAACTACTAAGTATACTAATAATATTTTGAAAAATTATCAATGATATGCAATACATTACCGCTTACATGTAAGAAAACACAAAAAGCAAGTTACCAAATCAATTCTAAAGTAAAGAAAAATAAAATATTTGCAGAAAGCAAAAAGAACCCTTTATTATTATTATTTTTAAACTCTGTGAATACATTTTCTACCTAAAAGAAAAAAAATTCTCTTTACTAACTTTCTTTAAACTTCAGGTATAAAAGAAATTAATTTCCCATTAAAGTGCTCTAGTACTTTACAGCAAATATTTAATTAAATATTCCTTATCAGCGTAATCATGACAAATACATAAATATTTCAAATGTATAGCTTCAATGCATCAATATTAGCTAGTCTATATATTCTTTTCATTAATATATATGTATAGTAAAAAGATGATGTATGCTTATAATTACATTTGCAACTTTTGTAACTTATTACAAATATAATATATATTTTCAATAAGAGCCAAAGTTTAAAATTTCAAATGACGTTGATTTCGAAGGACGGGGTTTTATTTTCATTCCCCCCACCAATCAATGTAAATTTATTTGCTTTTCATTCTTCATCATTCGCTAACGCTCTGAAAGAGAAAATTAGAGTTGATTGGAGCTAAAATTCAACAGTTTATGTTTCACGAAATAGTAATTTGTGTATGCGTTTTTAAAGAATTAGTTAAGAAAGTTACGCATCAATAATTAACAAAAATTCACTTAATTTTTTTAAAAAAATGATTACAACACAAAAATGTATTCGGGATATGTTTGTTATCTTTTAGAAAAAGAAAGCATATATTTCTAATCTATGCAATTGTGTTAGAGTCAATCATTTTTTTTTCCTGTAAAAATGTGTTCGAATATTTCATCTCCTGCACATAGAATCCTCACAGAAAATTAAAATCTATTTTGCATAAAATCGAAAAATTTCTTTTTTTTTAATTTATATTTCTAAGAACGTATAACACATATAATCTCTATAAAATGATTATATGTGTTTCATCCACAATAATTATGTTTTCAGATTGGAGCATTTCTTCTGCCTGAAAATGAGGTCGAAAGAGGGGACCTATTCTATAACGTTAGCTTAATACAGCCTTAATGTATGCAATAAATATGATTTAATCGTTTTTATGGAAAATAGAAATTAAATGCAATTCATTATACTTATGAGAGTAATGTTCTAATAAGTATTAGTTTAACCCAGTTATTCTGGATTTTTAAATTTTGGAATGTTTTTTTATGAAATTGACATATATTTTAGGCAGAAAAATATGAGAAATAAGAATTTATAGACCAAAAATAAATATCTCAACCCAATTTATAGTTACTTGACGTTCCACAAAAGAAACACTAGGTAAATTCATTATCAAGTTTTACACAATAGATAAAACTTGTGCTTCTCGCGGAAAATGGTTTTAATGACTGTGTGTGTATGAACACATGACACATTATACACACATATGTGAAATTCATTGTTATATTCAACTTATCACATTATTCATTGTTATATTCAACTGATCATTTCACATTGCGGTAAAACACTTCTTCTACACAACTCTTTTGCCATAACTCAATCAAATACAACTAACTCTTAAAGTCATATCCTATGCAAGGATCACACCAGTCAAGTCTAACACAACTATTTATTTATCAATTTCTGTAATATAATGCCTAAGGGGTTTTCGCTCTCTTTGGGGCTCTTGGGTTAATCTACATATTCAAATATTAGTACAATAATACACTCTTACCAAAACCTTTCCAGTCAAGGTTACTTTCGTTTACTAATTCCTCAGTGACAGTTAGCATCAGCAACAACTCTTGATATCATCGATCTCTAGCGAGCAATACACTCAGCGCTAGTCCCACTCGTCCTCCATCTTCTAAATTTCCATTTGCTTATATACCATAATATCTAACTCCACTTTATTTCCACCTACCTCTAATTAGCATAATCACGTTTCATTTTGGTTGGGAAGACTATTATTTCCAGCAATCAATCTCATTTAAAGTCCCCAAGATTAGTGAAGAGAAAATTGCGAATAGCCCTACGTCACAACATGTAAAGCAATATCGCCTTTTTCACATCGAAAAATGGTGTTCTAGTGGCAGTGGATACAACGTATTTGGTTTGACTGCTTTACTTTCATATGAATAAGGGAATATCAGGGTCAGAACCGCATCAGAGCATCGGAATAAGATAAGCAAGTGCACGAAGCAAAAAAAAAAAAAAAAAACAATCAGATTATTTATTGTTCCCTCTTCTTCCTCTCCAGAGTCTTCAACAGAAATTGGTGATGTAGCATTTTCAGGTGGTTTTATGATTATTGCACTTGCATCAATGCTGTCATCTATCTCTAAGAGGTCAGTTATTTCATATAAATATAGAATTTGAGGTGTCTTGAGGATTGTAACACTTTGAAAACAAACAAGGGGGAAATATTAAACCTAGAGGTAATGTTTTTACTTATTGTTCCAAAAAATGGAACACAAAGTTTTTCAAGCTTATGACTAACAAAAGAATATAATAGCTTTGGTATTTTCTTGTTACAACACAATAACATTACTTCTTGAGAAGTAACAGAAAAAAAATCATCTCTGTTACATGGGATGAAATGCTACAAAGTTACATGAACCTTCTTCGGATGATATTTCAAAAATTTGATCGAAAGCCCAGCTCACTTTTTTACAACTCTACACTCGACGTACCAGCAGCAATAACTAATTAAACATGCCAAGTGATAGCTGAAACCCTTACGAAGCAGACTAAAAATGACAAATCAAAGTACATTGGCGACTTTGAACAACTAACTCGAAACATTCCCACCATTCCATTAATGGAGCACAAGTAATAAATGGATTAAGTTCAGGTATGGAATATGTAATGCATAATTTGAGCATTGAAATGTCCGCTAATATTTAAAAAAAGCTCTATGCTTTCATTTAATAAAATTTTAAAACTGAAATACTGTTAAATTTTAAAATAAAACGAAGCCCATTGAAAAGAATTCTATAGGTTTAAGTTCAAAAATGCTCAATCGTGTTTATTATAAAAATATTCTATTGAAAATTTTGTTTCAGCAAATAATGCTAAGCTGCATGAAGCGAAACTGAACAAATTAATTTTTCGAAAGTAATACAAAATACACACTCTTGTCCAATCAACTCATATGGTATTGTTTTATTTAATCATATCTTGCAGGTCCATTTTAAAAAAGAACTATTTTAATGAATATCATGTTATGGATCTGTCATAGTTTAGTTTTCATTTTCGAATGTTAAGTTTAATCATGATCAAAATTATAATTGGTAGTAAATCTTGACATTTTATGTTGAAATTATAAATCTCAATAGATTTATTTTTATTTGTTCCTAATTTCAATTATACTTTAATGTGAGAATATAAACACACATAAATGAGGAGATGAAAAGAGAAATTGCCGTCGATTAATCTTGTGTCAGTGATCTGCAAATCGTAAAATACTAATGGGAAAAGTGCCACACGATGAAGAAGTAATTGAAATAAGATCAAAACTTATCAGACATATAGAGCAGCACACTCAAAGTAAATGATTTACTGAAATCGCACATTAATATAATTGCAAAAGAATCATTAATTTCGCTCAGAATCCATAGCTTATATTGATCGTCAGAATGAGCAATCCATCTTACCATCGATTAAAGAAATTTTTTGATGATCTCTTTTGTTATTATTGTCCATGTAGCACTGACCTATGATCACAGTTCATCGACTTCACGAAGCTAAAATACTTATACCATCCGCCATTGAAAAGAATTCTGTAGATTTAAGTTCAAAAAAGCTCGCTCGTGTTTTTATAAAAAAATTTCTTTTGAAAATTTTGACTCAGCAAGCAATATTAAGCTGTATGAAACGAAATTGTACAAATTAATTATTTGAAAATGATAGAAAATACACAATCTTTAACAATCAACTCATATGGTATTGTTTTTATTAATAGCTTCCAGTTCTATTTTTAAAATGAACTGTTTCAATGAATATAGTGGATCTATTCTAGATTTGTTCATGGTTTTAGTTTGATTCAGTCTACTAATTAAACGAAAACATAATATATCGGGAAAAGAACAAAAATAAAATGTTTTAGAACTCTTGGTGCAATGGCGAATGAGAAAAGAACTAACCACGATTAATATAAAAATAGGGCATGGTGAAATTCGTGAGTTCACTTATGAAAAGCATGAAAAGAGTCAGTTTGTTAATCATTAATTAAAAATGCATTTGTTAAAAATAGTTAGTTAATCATTAGTTAAAAAAAAAATTTCGTTAAAAATTGTTAGTGTAAAAAACTTGACAATCGCTAGTTTGCTCTAAAAAAGAGATCTTTTAATCTTTCTTTATTTATTTTTATTTTTCTTTCGTAAATATATTTTATAATTTCACTCTAACTACTTTCCAAGTATTTTCCTTTACATTTCATTTGTTATCTGATCTAAAGTTTGGTTTTGATAGCAGTTGAAAAGAATGCTTATTGTACAGATATTAACGTTTATGGTGAATGTTCGCTACAAAACCACCTAATGAAACGAATAAGAATATGTTACCTTGATTCATTTGGTTGCTTAATTGGTTTTATTCTGAAGACAATAATTCTTGCTACTTGGAAGAAAATGATGTTTAAAATTGTTATCTTCAAGTCTACAGTCTAGTTTAAAGATATGTTTTATAGAATTTATAATACATTTTTGATGTAAATATTTTAATTTGATACTATGAAAAATAATTGAGTTCAATAGTACCTCGAGAATTTTGAGTAGATAATCCAAACACACTCTCCAAAACTAATTTTCAAATAATTTCGCTTCTCAAGTGCTATTAAATATGAAGATTTATTGCTTTATTCCCATTTATACCATAAAATGACGCATTTTCAAGAATTATCTCGAACTGAGACCTAAGATTTATTATAATTAAGGTACACCTATTAAAAGTATTATTAATACACTCTTAATAAAACTAAGGTAACATAATTTCTATATAAAAAGTTTATAACTGTTTCCAATCAACTTATTTTTTTCTCATGAAGAAGCTGTTATAATACGAATATATATTTAAAAATTCAATGGAATTTGAAATTCATGATAAAAAAAAATTTCATTTATAAATTGAATGAACCAAAGAACGAATAATGTGACAATGAAAGTAGATTTAAAAAACTTTTAAAAGTAAAAATTACTTTATTCTGTTCTAAGTTATAGAAGTTTAATAAATTCATGTATTTAACAAGTAATTTAATTTATCAAATTGAATTGTTTGTATTTAGTTAATGATATCCCTTGTTTAAACCTTAACTGGTCGCTGAGTAAAAACACCAGTCCTTATATTGTCCTCAAATATAGTTTACCAAACCTTAGAGGAGTCGTTTTGCCAGTATCAATGAAATATAATATTAAAAGTTTGGATACCTGTTATAAACAAATTTTTAGTAATGAATTAAATACCAATAATTTAAGGCTTTTTTTTTACAAACATTAGGTTAAGTTTAGTTTAAACTCTAACGAAAATAAAACTTTTAAAATTGACAATGACTTTTTTTTCTTCAATATTTGAAACAAGCGATGATCTTGCTCATTTGCCCAAAATCATCAAAAAAAAAAAAAAAAAAAACATTAATCATCATTCAAATGGCTTCTATTTATGAGCTTGTATGAAAAATAAATGCTTAATTTTTATATTCTGAATTATTTAACTCAGAAGGTACGTTATGTAACCAAATGTGCTGAACTTTCTTTTTTTTTTCCTCGTTGGAAGGTGCCATAAAATTATTATTTGTAATTTAGTAAATTATGTGTTGATGAATATTCCCTTTCAATAGACGCTTTGTCTCCACCGCTCAGCAAATTTAGTACAAGTGCTGCCATCTATTAGATGTAAGATAAAACGTAGGAAACATTATTTTCAAATTAACTTGCTTCATATTAACTTTTAATTACGCAGCAGCAATAAAGGGGAAAAAAATCAGCTAATATGAATAGAACTTTTCTGTGGGTTTTCGTAAGGTTTCTTCAATACAAGTTCGTTATTGTATTCATTTTCGACTAAATTATTCAAGTCTTTCGATGAGTTAAAAAGAAAAAATTTGTTCTACCAAGCATTAATTTTCATTTAAAAAAAGAATCGACGGGTATTTTTAATTAAAATTAATGAAATATGGTATAAAGGCCATCTCCTAAGCAGATTTTATTCAAGGCTTTGTAAGAAAGCTTTTAAAAGGGAATGATGGTGAGAATTTTATAGAGAGCAACATATATAATTTTAGCTTAACTTACAAAAGTGTTTTATCCTAAACTTCCCGAAAAATAATAACATACATTTTCACACACTAAGGAATTACTTATACTTTTTAATTTTTTCTTTCTATATAATTCGAAGAATATTGAAAACAGGGGAAAAAACTGTTTTATTTTAAAAATTTATGATTTTCGTCAAAATTTAGATTTAGCACGAGATTTTGTTAGAGTTTATTTAAATTTTATTAATGAAATTGGAATTACTTAAGATATACTAATGATAAAAGACTAAACTGATTTTTTTCAAAACAGCGTGCAATGTAATTTCAATCACAAATGTAATGTCGTGCAGAACTGATTAAAAACACGAGTAAAAAATCGTTAAATATATTGTTAGGATCTAAACATTATTTTATCGGGTATTTATTGCTTTTATTAACTTCCGACAGTAATGTCCTTTTCGTCAAAACTAAAAAACTCATTGACAATGATTGATACCGGCCCCTTATTTCTTAACTTTTTCATTTACTTTAGTACATTTTTCATTGTAAAGAAAGCGATTTAAATTTAAAAGCAGTTCAAAAAAGACAGGAAAATATTTTTTTTTTCATTCTCTCTCTTTTTGTGGTAAAATGAAAGAACTACATTCTATATTTTTAAAGAGAAAACACGAAAGAAAGAGTTTTTATTTTTTAAAAATAGCTACGTGTTCTATTATACAATCTTTTGTTGCTAACAAACTTAAGAAAGTCCGATGCGTGGTACTCAATCTTTTCGACGTTCTTTGAAAATTCTACTCTCTTTCAACGTCAATTAATACAGAACCATTAGAATTATTTTTCACAATAGTTTGGTTACATTTTTTCCCCCCTGAGAATTTAACACATCGCTAGACTTTTTTTTTTTTTTTTCTTTGTAACAAGTTTCACTGCTAACATTAACACATAAAGTATTTCATAATTTATTCAATATTTTATATTCACGAAGCACAAAGAAAAATCTAAGAAGGGAATGTTTTATCTGAAAAATTATAAAAAAAACGAAAATATACATTTTAAATTTATTATCCGATTTTATTTTAAAAAATCAAAAAGAAAATTGCACAGGCCAACATTAAGAATTAATTTTTTATAAGAGAAAAGAAGAAATTTTACAAATTAACACCCCACAGGCAAATTAATAATTTTATCTATGTTATCATCCGTAATATTAGGTACCTTATAGTATACATTTTTATGCTAATTTGTTATTATAGTTCTTTAATCATATATTTCAGCAGAAATTTATGTATGAATACATAATTTTTATTTGCCTTTGTTATCAATTAAAAACAAAATAAAATTGTAAAGCAAATTAATATTTTTACCGAGCATGTAGCGTTCCAAGTATTTAATTTCCTTAATCGAGGGCTTAACTAATTTCTAACAAGCTGGCTATTAATCAATGAAATAAATTTAGCAATTAATTTTAATGACGTTAAGGATGTAGGTTTATGATACATTTGTTAAAAACGGCGAGGTTTTGTAATATTTTCACTTTCTTCAAAAATATCCATCAATGACTCTGAAATGTTCGAAAAACCGTTACTTTATTAAATTTAAAATGTGATAGACTATCTAAAACTCAAAAGATTAATTAAGGAATGATTAAAATTTTTTTAAAAAAATGTATTAGTTAACTGCATTTTACAGTGAAAGTCGAGTTATCTCTCTACCGTTATAAGTTTTTAATCTGACCAAAAGTGATGTTGAATAACTTACTGAATTAGAAGATTTTAAAACTGAACAAACTATTAATAATTAGAGATGAAGAGAAAACATGAGGGGGGCTGCTCATAATCAAACTTTCTTTTGGCTAATTTAGAAAAGTTTTATTCATATTATTTTAATAATTTGTGAAAAATCCCGCATTTATAAAAATTTCCCAATAAACCTTCTCTCTCTTTCTCTCTCATGATCCCATGAAGGGATCAATTAAATTTAACATGAAATAGTAGGAAAGAATTATTTTACGTTTTTTAGGCGGAACCAGGATTTGCACACACGACTCGACTTGAATATTATGGAACTTGAGATTTCTGATTTACAGATGATTGCAACGTGAAAACTTGACAGAAATGAATCAGAAATTAAAAAAAGGTTAATTTGGTTCACTTTACAGCATTCTGTGAGTTACATAATTTGGCTTTTGGCAACGGTTTTTTTAATTTTTAAACTTTTACTCACACTAATCAAACTTAATCAAAACTTTTACTCACATAAAACTTGCGATTTAAACCACTGGGCTAATTCGGCTTTAAGTTAACCGCTCAGATAATCTGACAGCTGATCTCTCTCAGATTTCGATTTCCATCACATTTTAATGTTTTTTTAATTGATATGAAAGTTTTCCTTCCGTGAATAAAACGAATCAAATAAAACTTTCTGTTACTTTTAATCTTTCAATTTAAATTATACGTTTCTACTTTGTATGAATTTAAATTTATAATGAATTCCAAGTCTTAAAAGAGATTGAATATCCTTACCGCACACATTTAAAAGGAAGTTTGGTAAACAAATAATTATCTTCCAACGCACTCTTAAGAGTCTCGGGATTTAAATAAGTATTCTCTATCACAAAGTCAAAACTCTTTAAGTACGGAATAATTTTATTTATTTGCGATTATTGAGAAATCTGATTGCTCCTTGCATTCTTTCTGTATCTCATTATCAAATAATTCCTACACTTAGTTTACAAAATATTTCTGCAATTCCCAAAAGCTTAAGTCGAGGATAAAGAACATCATTCTAATAAATGCGAGAATCAAGATCCGATTTTAGTTGCTTAAGCCTACTTCGAAAACTTTCGTTCCTAGCTAATAACCCTATTTATCAGACATGAGACATCCGGGATACCAATTAGAAGATCTAACAAGACAACTTTGAACGATTCCTTTGATTTATCAGGTTAATATATTTTGCATATAGAACTATGAAAATTAAATACTGTTAAATTTTCGTGCCTTCGGAACGTGAAACGTGTCTCGGACATCTGAAACAGTTGATAGTTGCACGAAAGGCATTGGCGAATACTTTATCCCTGTTTTAATGACCTTCTATTAGCGAAAGACAGGTAACATCACACAGGCAGAGGCATCAAACAGGTGTTTCAGAAGAACCGCTTCTTCAAAATGCAAATTGGTACCTTCAATTGCTGATTGTTGGAGCTTTTTTTCGCAGGATGTATTGGAATATATTTTAAGGGGATGTACTTTATAATCATCTACTCGCAATCTGAGGCAGACTATGCTTTCATTTTAATCATTGGTATTTAAATTAATACATGAATAATGTGAGAAAAATATATGCTTGTTTTTCTTAACGATGTGATTCGCGGGTAAGACAGGTCTATGAGGTCCGTAGGAGATAACGTACGAGTCCCAATCCCATTACAGACTAACAGTGCCGAACAACAAAGACTGCAGCAAGTTAATGAACTTAGCTTCAAAGTCCCCACGTGGAGGAGAATTTAAGCGAAATAGATATTAGCTCAGTCTTAATTGCAATTTTTGACCGTTGTTTAAAATCACAAGGATCTTTACCAATCGCCCTGGAGCGATTCCTCATTGTAAACAGTGTTTTCCTTAAAAGTAAAAAGTATTGCTTTATATGTATTATTAAGGCTATGGAAATAATTTTTATATATATATATATCAAACTACTCACAACTTGTGAAATACATTATCTGAAAACAAAGAGTTGTTATTTCTTAAGTTGAAAAAAAATACAGTTCCTTAGGAAAATTACTTTATAATATATTTTATATATGAGGAAATTATTGAAAAAGACTGAGCGAAATCGTCACTGAAACATTCACTATTTAAAACACACAAACATACGCATTTTTATTGCAACGGCAGTGTGATTATGATAAAGTGAGGGAAATAATCAAAACTCGTCAATGCATATATATATATATATATATATATGTGTGTGTGTGTGTGTGTGTGTGTGTGGTGGGTGGGTGTGAGAGTGTGTGAGTAAAACAAATGTCCGTTTTCAAATAATTAATACAAATATTATAGTTTTATTCAGAGTCTTGATGAAATTTTAAGCACTTGACCTTCAAATAAAAAGGAAGATCATTTTCTGCGTAAGATATCAAAAAAAAAAAAAAAATACCACACGGACAAAAACCTTTGTTTGGATTTGGTACCCATTTATTCATCATATCTAATAAACTACAAAAAGTAAACTTTCAAAGACTATATTTAAAACGTGGGTGATTAAAAGTATTTTATTTCTCAAACTGAGAGATAATTAATTCGAATATATTTTAATACATAATCTGTATATGATAAAATTTAATTTTTTTTTCATTGGCAAGTATATCGGATATTTCAACAGTTGTCGAAAGGAAATTTTAGATGGCGTTTTTCGGGAAATTTTAGGGTGGTAGTAATGTTTATATCAGCTTTATAAGTTTAATTATAAGCCAGATATCATTTCACACCATTAAGAACTCAAGTTTGAAATGATATCTAGCATCTTTTCTACGGGGCTATTTTAAACCATGAACCTCATAATTTTGATGGTAAGGATCATAATTTCCTCTGGTTTCTCCTTCTCTTAACTTCCACAGCGTACCAGGTGAAGATTTCGAGACACGATTCATTTTAACGAGCAACAACTATCATTATTCTATACGATTAATATTTACTGGCACTAGAATCGAACTCGTGACTTAGTTTGAAATTCAAAGCTAACAAAGTTAGCTATTTAAAACGCTGGGTTACTGTAGCCACATTTTTATTGCAGAACAAGAAAGACGGTAAAAACATAGATTTAAAAAAAAACCAAACGGCAATGAAAAAAAGCTATATAAAAGCTATCTCATGAAGATCCAGGAAAGTTACTGTGATTTATAGAATAGTTTCTGTACGCAATAAAACGCATTTCATTTTTTAAATCTAAGAATTGCTTAAAAATCTTTGACTAAATAGCACTGCTTTCAAATTTATTGCAGTTGTATCAATATAAGCTAAGTGTAACGAATAATAATGTTAGGTTAGTTGTTTTTATTAACGTCACACTGGAAACAACACGAGGGCTATTGCCGACTGACTTCGTGTTTTTGAACCTTGGTCAAGCGACAAGGATGACGCCTGAGGTGGCACCTCCTTCTCCAAACTTCACACCTCGCCAACGGAAGGACTTGAGGCCTCGACAGATTTAATGTGCATCAGCCTTAACTACACGTCGGGTCTTTAGTAGCATCAAGGCTCGAACTCACGACCCTACGAAAACCACCAGCTACGAGTTCGCAACAATGACAATAATGTTAGATAACAAATGGTGACATCGATCATTAAAGCAGTTTTAATTAAATGGTTCAATTTCAAGAAAAATAATTTAATTTTTACATTTCATTAAAAAGTGACTTTCACTTTAATATAATGCGTTTTAATTTTCTATCACATTCTCCTGAATTTTCTTAAGATTATTTAGATCTATAATTTTATGTCAAACATGAAATTTTAATCACTGAGTAATCTTGTCTGAAAAATTACTGAAAGTAATTTTTGTAAGAATCCTGGTCTTTCTGTTATTACTCATTTGTTCTCCTTCTATCCCCCTTCACAAAACCGGTTGTAATTATACAGCAAACTTTAGTTCGTCTAATCAATGAACTTTTTCAGAAAACATTACGATTCGTAGTAACATTTTATAGTGCGTTCCTGAATTCAATCAATTTCGTTCCTTTTTCCAAATTTCTTTTATTAAAACTTAAAGAACTTTTATAGTGTGGTTGAACTTCTTCCAATTATTTTTCTATTTTTTTTATAATTGCATTTTCTATATTTATTGAGAAAATGAAAATTACAAATAAGATTTAGGATAGTCATTTATATTGTAATTTACTAGCAAGAAAATTATCATACATATAGTTAGAAATAACTAAGAATCTGAACAAATTTTAAACATTTAATATATAGAAGTAATAAAAATAGAACTATATGCTAATAATTACTGCTTCTCTTATTCCTTAACTCATCTTGAATAATATTTTTATTGTTTATTATTAACGCTTATCTCATTATTTTTCTTACGAAAATTTCAAATATCAAGACAATGTCTCTTATTTACTTTTTCATATTTTTTTTACAAAGAACAAAGATTCTTTCACCTCTAAAAATTACTAAGTAATAATGTTAAATTACCACAGAAATATGTTACTATTCTAACTAAACAAATCAATATTTACAATTCTGGAACTTACATATCTTTAACTAATATGTTTACTTGTGAAAATAGTTAAAAATATTAAAGTATTCTAGATTACTGTAAAATATTGCCTCTGTTCTAACAATTTAATTTAAGATGGCTGTCACATACACGCTCAAAATCTTAAGTAATATATCTTATAAAATTACTTTATAAAATATTTAAATTTTGTTAAGCAATTTAATAAATTTTTAGTAGATTGAAAAATAAATGAGTATCATAAAATTAATGAATAATGTCAAGATACATTATATATATTTTAAAATTTTAAATCATATAGTATCGCAGTCTGTTTTCAGAAAAAAAAATTGTTTTTGTACATAACTATTTATGAATTGTTAATACGAGTACATCTAGCTATTCTAATGAAAATAATATCTTCATGCACAAATTAAACTTTCAAATATTAAAGAATAGCTTGTGATATCTTAATTATTGATTAAAAATTGATAGTGCTGCCGAGAATTTAGCAATAATTAAACAATTTTTTTTAATTTTTTCGTACTTTTTGCTATTAAGTACTTATTATGGTTTAAATAATAAATAATAATTATTATACAAATATACTCCATGCCCAAAATTATCTTTTCATATCCAAAAATAATGTTCCAGGAACTATCTAATCGACATAATCCATTTTTGGAAGGAATGTGTGAAAGACAAACCTAATTAGCATTTTTCAATCAAAAGTGATCAAAGGGTTTCTGATTTGCAGATCAAGGTATTACATCTTCCGACAGTAAATCAAGCACTTCACGCATAGAGAATATCTGAATGAATTTCTGCAATATAGCATTTGATTTCAGTGTATAAGGACTCTAAACGGCTTATTATGACTCCAAAGTGTCTTTTAGAAGTGTTTGTGATGTAGCAAATTATCGGGCGCTTAGAAGTAGGGCAGACAATCATGGACACAACTAGATGTGTGAATATTTCAAGTAAATAATCTCCACGATATTAAAACAATTTAAGAACAATAGAGCTGTTGAAACTCTGGAGCATAAAGGGGCCTTTTCAAGGTCGTTAAACTATAAAAACTGCTTCTAAGAATCGATACATGGCAGTAATTGCCCATCTACAGTTAGGCAATTAAATCCAAAGCGTATAGTCGCCGGTGAACTATTATCGGCAAACTGTATGTAGAAGGCTTAATGAAAAAGGCCTTATTGCCAGAAAGTCAAAGGTATGTGTTTTACTGCTTTCATAAGAAAATCAGAATCGCTTTAATTGATACAAAACACATCAGATTTTTTTTATTAACGTCGCACTAGAAGGCGATTGGTGATGAGCTTTATAATTTTGACCCTTGGTCAAGTGACGAAGACGACACCTGAATTGACACCTCTCTCTCTCTCCTAACTTCCTTACTATGCCAACAAGAGGACTTTCGGCCTCGATAGATTTAACGTGCGTTAGCCATGGTGCCTCGGTGGGTCTTTAGTGGCATCAAGGCTCGAACGCACGACTCAACGAAAACCGTCAGCCCCGAGTCCGAGACCATAACCACTAAGCTACCACAGCCTTTATCAGAATTGGAGCGAGATCCAATGGATCCGTATTCTCTCTTCTGATAAGACGAGGTTTAACTTAACATCTAATTTTAAAGATTTTCATACCTGGTGTGAGTCAGGAACGCAAAATAATCTTTCGAACATCACTGGATGTGATCGTTTTAATAGGCAGGTGTAATGGTATAGAGAAGAATGATGATCGATGGACATTTGACTCCCTACACTATTTAAACAAATAGTCTGTGACTGACCAGAGATATTGGTATGGAATCTTGGAACCTTATTTAAAAGGTGCATGTGGATTTCATCGTTCAACAGCGCAAAAATCATTAATAAATCGTTGAAAGGAAAGCCATAGAGCGAATATTGTGGTCAGCAAAATCTCCTGTCTGAACCCGATAGAGAACTTCCTTCGAAAAAAACAGTTGGACGAGGGTGTTCTCCTTCTTGAGATAAATGCTCTGAAACTCTGTTCACTGGAGGAGTGAAACTGAACTCGTCAAACTGTAGTTAACAGCAATATTGTCAATATTAAATTGTGTTATAATATATGTGTGCAAGACAGGGGTGATTATAAACCACATTAAATTCATTAGCCTTAATTTTTTCTAAGTAATTATTATTTTTATTTTCTGAATGCTACTTGTGAGTATATTATATCCATTTTTATTGTTTTATGTCATCTGCTCTGTTCTTAAATTTTTCCTCTGAAGTTATGTGTTGATGTTATATATATATTTATCATATCACACAAAATCTTAAAATTTTAGTTCACTGTTTCTGAGAAATACGGGATTTTATTCAAGTAAAAATAATTTAGGACATGGGTATAAACATATATATGTGTGTGTGTGAGAGAGAGAGAGTGTATATATATATATATATATATATATATATATATATATATATATATAT
>BMAW01087746.1:509154-520713 GCA_019974015.1 Nephila pilipes
ATATATATATATATATATATATATATATATATATATATATATATATACAATTGAGTCACAAAGAAGTCAAACCTCATTATCTGATTTTACGAGAATGTACCAATAAAAATGAACGAATATAGACTTCGATTACCCTTTTAAAATATTTGGAGTTAGGATTTCACATTAAAGATCAACATGAGCTTTGGAAACGTTTAAAATTTATTTCGATTTCATCTTGAGTGTGAAAGAATCATTACATTGAATTACTTTATAAGTCTTACTGTTAATTGGATGCATTGAATAAATATTTGCTAACTGATTTCAGAAGTTAACAAATGAAAAATAAGATCTAAAAGTGAAAGTCAAATAAATAAATAAAAATTAAGAAAAAGATTATATTATTGTCATAGATAAAAAACACTCTTACCAAAAAGGAATATAAGAATCTCCCTTTTAAAACGAGTTTTATGACTTGTTTTCCGAATTACTTGATTCTTTAGTAAATCAAGGATGTTTCAGATTGGTTATTTAGGTAGCCTTTAGATATTTACGACTCTATAATGTTAAATTTTTACTGTAAAAATGTGACCTCAAAATTATGATTCTCCTCACTTGGTTTTGAAGTCTCATTTGTAACGTCTGTCTTTCGGTACCCAGCTCTTGAGCCCTTTTTCAATCTAATATATTAGTCAAAAACTAATAGACTCCAATTGAAGACATACACGAATTAAGCAGAACTCTTTATTCATTATCACTGTAGAGTATCTAATGTCGCATTCTCTAGGATCCCGACCTAACTTACAATCCTAATTTATTATTTAAATAAGAAATCTTGCCTTACAAGTTCACTCGTTCGTAATTCGCATTAACAGTAGCAACATACGAATAGCTTAATATTTGAAATAGAACACTCTTCCGTCCAGAACACTAATAAAAGAATTCCAATCCAAATAAAAATTCTCTGACAACAAGTCGTTATACTTAATCTCCCTTTATTTTCCATTAATTCTATTTAATTAATATATCATTATATCTAAACTCTCTACTTCGCTTCACTTCCAAACTTTTCTGATTTATCTAATCACGTTTCATTTTGGTTAAAAATAAATTGCTATTTTATGAAATCCAAATTGATAAAAGTCCCCAAAGTTACAAAAGAGAAAATCACAAATAGCTCGACATCCACACACTTTCTAAGCAACTTAGAAAAGTCTCTGGCTCTTTTTTTTTTTTTTTTTTTGGAGTTGGTTCCTAAAATTGTATTTTTCATAAGCAGTCGGATTATTATATTTAAGGTACACTAATGTTGCTATTTAGTCCAGAGTGTTATTAATAAATTCAATAATTCCCTCCACTTTTTCAGAAATTTAATTATTATATTTTATCCCTTCAGATAATTATACATTTAAAAGACAAGGGTATACAAAGTTCAAACACGATAACCATTTTTGAGCAAACAAAATAAAGATAATACTAGACCAATTGAATAGTAATAAGGATTTCAGATTCTCTTAAAAGTTACAGAGGCTACTCTAGACTTTGCTCAAAGCTTGTAAAAAATTTATTTGCTGAATCGTATTGCAGGCTTTAGAATGATTCGAGTAAGAAATTTAATTTCTTATGGAGTTAACTGAATAATTTCTGTCCTGTCAGGAGCCTGATTAGTTTAAACACTGCGATGCTTTCCTTGTGAATGACACACTGAAAAAGTTGTGTTCCTGATTTCAAATCTTCTATAACCACAGAAACAAAAAGAAGATCTATTTGGAAAACTCATTACTGCGTTATAGAAAATGATACACGAATCGTTACTGCAAATGACTGAACAGACACACACAAAAAGTTTGACGTGCAAATAACGTTCCCCCGGGAACTGCACAAAAACATTAAAACCTCGCAAGTGCACTACAAGAAACAATGTCTATGTGTTTTACTGATTTTCCATTAAGGGTTAAAAGTATAGAGAAGCAAAAACAAATTACCGATAAGGAACCCATTACTCACAATTTTAATCATGGCCGCCAGAGTGCGTGACGAACGAGTGACAGAGTGGGCGGGACTGACCACGATTTTGACTCATCACGCCTCAGGAATGTGTCCAATTTTTGTGGATCCTTCACTCCCGACAAGCGTGCACTCTGGAACGATGATTCCGGGTTATTAACGATTTTTAGTCATTGGCTATTCCGATGGAATAGCAGCTTGGACCATGATGTGCCCTGCATCACCAACGAGATGGCGGGGGCGGCAATGTACGGCGATCACTTTTTAAAAAATCTGACATTTCCTTTTCTTTCTTTCTTTTTTCCTTCTCGGTGCCCGTTCTGTTGTTTTTTACAGTATCGGCCAGAGAGAATGGTCACACAGGTTAGGAATTTTCATGACTTAACAAAACTTCTAATTGCTAGGATCGTTAGTGTCCACATTTCGTGCAGTACATGAAAATGTAATAAGCATAGGCTTGCTCAAAATTATAAATTTGAGTTATAAAATTAGTCGATCAAACGTTTCAAAGCTTAGTTTTTGTTTATTAAAATTACAGAGAAAGGTTTTCTAAAAGGAAAAAGAAAAACTTGTTCAATCGTAACATTCAAATCTATGGTAATTTCTGAAGTTAAAGTTATAAGAAATCATTTAGAAGAACCATCGTTTCAATAACAAATAATTTATGTGCGTGTGTGTTGGGGAAGGTGTGTTTCTCTAGGTACAAAAAACTTCGACATAATAACAAAAATAAGAAACAATAAGTTTTTTGAAAATGAGAGTTTTGGTGATATATATATATATATATATATAAAATGGTTATAAGCAATGTAATATCATGCCTAATTGGAATAAACTGTGCTTAACAAATACGTGAAAATGCTAAATGTTACAAATATTTTAGTTGAAGGAAATTTTAAATGTGAATTAATGAATGCGAAAAATTTCTAAATTTATGTTTGTTTATTTTGGTTCAAAAAAAGTTTTCCCCCCTTGTTCCATTTTCCTAATTTGAATTTATTTTAATGACATTATAATCATTAATGATAATGTAATTACTGAAGTTGCGATGGATGGATCCGTGAAATAATTTAAACACACTTTTCCCATTCCAAAGGGCGAGGAAGTATTTAAATCAAATTATCTCCATTTTTGTTGTTCATTATTTCTTGTTTATTGAGATTTCCTGTTTTTAATTAATATTTTATATTAGTTTTTAATTAAAATTATTATGTATAATTTGTATTTCATTAAATTTATACCTTATTTCATAGTAATATTTTGTAACCTTTTATTTTAAAATAATATTTTTAGCATGATTGTTATTTCGATCCCTTATTAAATTTTTAAAATTAAATCTTAGTAACTGCAACTTTTAGTTTTAATTAATTTTTTAAATTTGCTTTTAGTGGTTATGATTTGAAACCATATATATATATATATATATATATATATATATATATATATATATATATATATATATATATATATATATATATAGTGTGTGTGTGTGTGTATGTGAGTTTAAATGAAAAATATTATTTTTATAATCAAAATATTAATAAATGATTTTAACTTCTAATTTTGAATTCACTAAAAGATGAAAAATTCTTTTGAGAGAAAAATATGAAAGACTATATTAATGAAAAAAGATCATAAGTAACGCAAACCTCCTCTAAATGATAAAAGGAAAATTTTAATCATCAAGATTCTTTCAATATGTATAGATTTTTCTTCCCTTTCAGTACTCGAAAAAGTAATACAGGGGACTGTTACGAATACTAAATTCAAGAGAAAAATATTCTGGTTTTCATATTTCTTCAGTCAGTCAATAATTAATTCATGATTAACAGACAGAAAGAAAAGTCAGAATAAAAACTTGAATCATGTTGAGAATAGAAAGTCCTTATATGTCATAAAGCTAGATTTTAAAGAAAAAAATCTTTCTTGGCATATGTTATTAATTTTTTATTGTGATTAACTTTCTTGTGAAAGTTATTTTCATTAATAGAGAACATTTTTTCTGCTGGACAGAAAAGAATATTTAAAGGAATATAATTATAGATATTCTTAATTGTTAATTCTTATATCTTAGTTACACACAGTGAAATTTTCAGAATATTAATATTCCTCTTTTGAATTTTTATAAATATATTTAATTCTAAATTCACATAGTGAAATATTTTCTTCTAAGCAGAATACTGAATACACTTAATCATAAGAAAGTATTATCAAGATTAAAATAATATGCTTTTGATAAAAAAAAAAAACCGTAATATTATGATCAATGCTTAAATTATTTTATTGTCTATGGTGCGATATTAATTTGAATTAAATTATTTATATAAGCATTCATTGGTGTATTGAATACGTGCACTTTTGTTATTGTTTTTTCTTCAGCTATATATTGGAGTTTTAATTTCATAGTCGCGGAAAAGCTTATAGAAATTTATACAAATGCATTTCTTCATTAAAATGTAAAATATTTTTTCATTCTCTTTTACATGCAGGGCATTTCAAAATTTCACATTCAAACTTGAAAGGAAGGTGCTAGGAATCTTAATCACATAGGAGAGTATGGTTGGAAATTATAATAATAAGAGATGTTGTGCGGTTGTATAGGGAAAGATTTCCAACGGGGCGGTTGCGAAATCATCGAAGTTTCTCTCATGCACTACATCAAAATTTGTCTGAACCTGGATCCATCACAGTAGCAACGCAAGGCAACCATATTGGAAGGAGTTGTGTTGGATGCGGATCAAAACCCCACTTCCAGTACAGGTACGCTTGCCCCTGCAACAGAATCATCTCAAATAACTGTAATGCACTTTCCTCTTACACCCTTTTCGTCTTCAAAGAGAGGGAGAATTGTCCACGACGTGTAGCGTTTGCGCAGTAGTT
The DNA here is from genome assembly GCA_019974015.1 of Nephila pilipes. Lineage (NCBI taxonomy): Eukaryota > Metazoa > Arthropoda > Arachnida > Araneae > Nephilidae > Nephila > Nephila pilipes. The sequence goes on from BMAW01087746.1 coordinate 514,021, forward strand.
CCTTCAAAAAAGTTCGACTCAGCTGCCATTTCTAAGTTCTGCTTTGCTTAGTAATCTTTGAAAATGTCCGAACAATCTATGCAACTGATGTGTCGTGCATGCATCAGTGTCATTGGGCGAAATTTTGAACACCTTCTGATATGTATAACTGTTGCTGTTCTTCTTCTTGGAGTAATGAAACGCCTTACGTTGCTTTGTGTAGTGTGTCCTTATTATGTTTTTGTGTCTCTTTATCACTAGAAATGGATATTTCCGACCAGATTTTCATTTGTGGTTGCGATTCCTAATGATGTCGTTTACTTCCAATGCAAGTTTGAATGCGGAGTTCCGGTACACCCTGAAAAAACACAATTTTACTGAAATGTCGTGGAACTAAAAGGCATGTGAAGGAATGTGAAAGTTAATTCTCTTCAGTTTTTCTTATTGCTTTTCAAAACTCTTATCATTTTCTATGAATTAAAGAAATTAATATTTTTGTGATTAAATATGAATTGATATTGAATGGTTTCAAAAAAACTAATAAACTTTCCGCAACAGATTCATCTGAATTTCAAAATTAACTATCTTTTTTTTCTTAGCACTTTGCTGCTGATCTCGAGCCCACTTGTGGTGTGGATGATTCTTTAGCAACCAGTCACGTGATAAAGCGGGAAAAACTCATTAGAAATAAAGGTAGAAAAATACTTCTAAAATAAAGTAAAAGTTTTTAATTCTCTCATTTTAAAAGACTCTTTCTCCTGTTATTTCGTTAATTTTCCATCTCATAGTAATATTTCAGAGTATGTATGCAATATTATTTAAATCACAATAGAAAAAAATTATCACTGATTCCATTTCAGACATAAAAGGAATTAAATATAATGGACAATTATGCATTTGATTAACTTTCAAAGTTTGCATCCATAATGTAACTCTATACTTATAAAATATAAATATTTGAAGCACAAATCATAATTAAATTTCTCGGAGTTGTTGAAACAAAAGTTTTAACTTCAGGAACTGAAGTCCAAAATTCGGAGAGTAACGATTATAATAAAATGAATTCGAAAACAATAACCAGGGAAACGTACTTTGGAAAATTGCATTCTCCCGTAGTACTAGGCAGAGAGATAGCAGGACAGAGGGGAAGAAGTTTTAGTTTCGGTACAGCTTCCGTAAGAGTTATTTCCTCCGAAAAGTTGTTTTTGCTTCTTTTCTACCTGTTCCACCACAAACTTAACTCGCTTCCTCTCATCCGGCCGTGATAAATCGAGTAAAAGTAAAATCCAATCTCGACCGGCTGCCCCAATAAATAATCGAAGCCGCCCCTTAAGATAGAAAAGCCCCTGCGGTCCAATTTGCGAGGAGTTAAAAAAAAAGTATCCATATTCAATTTAGGCCGGAGGGGTGTGAAATGGATGTGTGTCTGTCGTACGCTCCCGCTATTTACGATGCAGAGGTGGAGGTAATAAACTGCTAAAAAAACGGTAAATAACCTCGGATAATGGAATGGCGAGGGCGAAAAACAATCTTTGGGAATTCGCCGACGGTGGCTTCACTTTGGTTACGATGTCTTAGATTCAAAGGGGTTCAAGTCAGTCTCTTGAAGAACATTCTTGCGTGTAGAAATTTTTCTCGCATTGCTCAAACTTCTGGAAGGTTTAGTAGCAAAAAAAAAAAAAAATTAAAAAAAAAAAAAAAAAATGGCAGAGGAAAAAGTTCCGACGGAAATCCAAAATTTTCTTCACTAAACTTCCCAGATGTATCTGATAGAGGTTTAGAAATTGCGGCCACCCCGATGCCATCAAGTTAAACTTTCTAAGTTATTCGAATTTGGATCAAAAGAATTTATTTTACATCAATTTATCTTTAAGCATTTTTCAATTGCAGGCGAAATATTTTGATTCGATTGGTAATCTTACATCTTTGTCAAATCATAATTTAATAATTATATTTTAAATTGCCTAAATATATACTAACATTTGCCTGATATTGAAAGACGGGTATCAAACTTGGAACATTCCCCCCCCCCCTCAATAGATTTGGTTTAGTTTTACTGAAGTAGATCTAAAACAACTCGGGAACTATTGAAAACGTGACTCTTAATTTTGAACTATAGTGAGATGAATAGGAAGGTATACTTGAGCCAGTATTTTCCTTTCCTAACTTCCATTAGAAATCACTAATGACTTTTAGGTTTAAAATCATTACTAGTATTTGTTATGCATCATTATCATTATTCTACACGATAATTCTAGTGGAATGAGGATTTGAACCCACTATTCAACTTGAAAATCGCCAACCACGAAAAACGCAACTACGGTGTGATAAGAAATTATAAGACCACTAATAAATTTGTGCATTTCTGAAGTAGAAGACATAATATGCAAAATTTAAGTGTGTTTATTTGAAGTGGATTGGGATACACTTTCTGTACTAATTGCAGTTTTAAAATATAATTTAAATTATATTACGATCGACTAATTTTTCTAAAAATGGAATAATGTGTCTATTGTAAAATCATAAGACCACCTGAGAAAATTGGCATATTATTCGCCACATTAGAATCATTGTAAAAGGCATGCGTTAGTATTTCACGATCTCGTTATCTGAGAAGCAAATGCGCAAGTTTTTGATTATGTTATCCAGGAATAATTTGGAAATGCTGCGGTGTAAAGAATTATCTGAGGAAGATTTGAGAAAATTTTATTTTATAAGAGCAGTGGTACATTTGATAGAGAAATAAATCGGTTAATGAAGCGGTCTAAAAGTGCCATTTACAATATCGTAATTGGAAAATATTATTCAATCAAAAGGAAGCGAAATGGTAGAAAACGGATTTTGACAGTACGGGACGATTAACAAATTTTTCCGACTATCAAATGAGTAATGTTTTCCAACATGTAACATTTCGGTTCGTTATGGCAAAATAATTCACACGTCACAACTTAGAAGAGTCTTAAATCAAATACTAACATTATGTTTATGAAAATGAAGAAAACACCGAAATTATTGAAACATCGAGAAGAAAGGGAAAAAAGTATCCTGAAATGGGACAATGAATTGAAACGAATTACATTTTCTGATGAAAAGAAATTTGATGGTCCCGATAGCTACAAGCACTATTAGCATGTCTTGAGGAAGGAGCCAAAAGAATTTTTTAGTCGTTAAATGGAAGGCGAATCATTAATGATTTGGGAAGCCTGTAGTCATGACGGATTGTACAATTTACAACAAATTTCGAGCCGTATGGACTTAACATAATATCTAGATATACTATATGATCATCTGATAACATTTAAGCCTTTATTAGGTGTCTCTAATGGGATATTTCAGCAGGATAACCTTTCTAGTCACACATCTAAATCTACCCAGGAATGGTTTAAAAAAGAAAATTTTTAATATTTTTTTCATGGCCAAATAGAAGTCCAGGCTTGAACTTGGTGGTAAATCTTAAATATATATATATATATATTATGTCGCAAAATTTATGCTATTAATAAACAATATTCATCAGCCCATGAACTAGAAATCGCCATGATAAAATAATGGCACAATATCTCTCAAATTGAACTTACCCACCTTGTCATTTCAATGAAAAACAGAGTATTTGAGACTATCAGTTGAAATGGAGGACAAATATCATATTAAATTTCATAACTTTTTGTTTAGACAAGTAGTCTTATAATTTGTTAATAGCAATTTTTCATTTATTTCTAATATTTTAATAACTTAATCATTTATTACACTATTAAGATATTGAAACCTAATTATAATAAATATATGTTGTAATATCACATTTTATTTGTTTAATAGGGAAATAGCAGCCACTTTCGGGGGAAAAAATATTTTTTATGATTGTAACATGAACCGGTGATTATACAGTGAGCGTAAAATTTAGGAATATTCTTCAAATATTCAATATTTCACTTCAACATGTTAAGCTTAAAATCCATTCCATTTCACAGTACATGAGAAGAAATACGGAAACAACTTTTCACACGATGAATGGATTAATTTCGGTTAATCTGAACAGAAAGAAGTAGTGCATTAAAACACGAAACGCTGCATATACTAGGACGGTCAAAATAGAACAATATGGTAGATCCTTTTTCTGCTTTAAAGTATGGGTACTGTTCTTATCGTAAAGTATGGGTGTTCCATAGATGAATCCCATTCTTCAAATGACACAAACACAGATATTTTTTTTATCTTCATATTGTGAATGGAATGTATAATGAATTATTAAACTAATTGATGTGATGATGGTGGATTAAAATTTGAGAATTCTGAAATCTTTATACATGAAATGTACTTTCTTGTGTATACAAACTGAAGTGTAATGTCACAAGAAAGGTCTTTTTATTCTATAAATAACCTTCCTGTGACCTTTAAAAATAACAAATACCATTCCTGAAATAGATGAATTGGTGATCCAAGAAGAATTTCAGCAGTGAAATTACGTATTAACTTTATAGTGTAAGCAATATTTTTCAATAATTGTTGTAGCTTATTTGATTATGTATAGCCCACAAGTCGTTAGGCTCATTTAAGCCAAAAAGAATATATGAAGCATGATATGAAATTCTTGGTTCTAGCTTAGTTGTCCTCTTCATATATAAATGGTATAAAATAATTTCAAGATTCATCACTAGCATTGCTTTATAATGATATATGTAAAAGTAATTAAATAATTTTTGCAATTTTTAAATTTAATCCAAGCCAAACTTTAGTTTAATAAGAAACTTAAAAGGCTCGATATCCAGTACATCCATTAAGAAACCTACAATATTGTGAATGAGATATTTGATTTGCAGAACGTAAAGTTTTCAAGCTATAATGGACAGTTTTCATATATTAAACTTAATAAATGCATATGGCCTGAAATGCCCATCGCTTATTGAATGATCGATTTAAATAGAAGATATTTCTGTAACCATCAGTAAATTAGGAATCACTTCAGATTAGAATGAATAATAAATAATAATTCTTAATATAAACTATAAAGCAATAAAAATTTAAAAACAAAAAAATCCCAAACTTTTTTTGATACAGTTAAACACTTAAATTATTATTGCAAAATTGAATTGATATTATTGTTTGTTTTTATTATTAAAGAAAAATCTAGAAAAGCATGAATATCAAAATCATGAAACCTTTAGTAAATTCACCTTGTATCAAATGGATGAAATATTTAAAGAGCAGAATTATTTGAAGAGCTGTAAACAAATAACACTTTTATTAACAATAATTATTAATAATCATATTTGTTCATCATAATTAATAACATTTTTAATTTAATCCCAAAATTTAATAAATTAATACTGAATTTTTTTAAAAGTCCATTATGTATTGAAAAGGTTAAGATTTTCCACAAAAATAATATATTATTATAACATATCACTTATTTTTCATCTAAAATATTCTCTTTTGATAATTTTAGATATCTTTATCTAAAAGTTATTACTTTATGAATAAAATTTACAAATAATTTTGAAGAGAATTTTTAAAACTATTATTCGCGATGATAGTTTGATAGATGTTCCATGATATGTTTATTTAAAATAATAATTATTGAAAAATATCATCGTTATCTAATACATGAACGTTATCTAAAAATATATCATTATCATTATTGCTTACAAAAATATGTTATTTATAAGAATACTCGTTCAACCATGTGACAATTCTAATAAATTTTTATAACCACATACAATTATTCAGGTGCGATATATGACACAAAATAAAATTCTGTTCATAATCCCACTGTATTAATAAGAGTTTCAGCTCGGAATCCCATTTTTTCCAAGGCATAAATTTATTCATTATAATTACATATATAAATAGAATTAACTCAAGAAACTGTGCTTCAAAAGGTAAGATCTAATTTTATTAGCACTTTTTCTTTCTCCATAATCATGTCTGAACGAAGCGTCTCATAAAATATTAGACAACATACACACGATTCTTCTCATAAAAGATGTTAATTACATTTCTTGACTTATCGATCAAAAATGAACGCCGAACTTATTGAAGAAAATTAGCCTATTTTATTATGCTGTTAAAAGTAAAAAGTCATTATCAGTGAGGGTAGAAAAACGACCTCTTCACTTCTTTTTTCTCTTACTTACACACTTTAATCTGTCTTTAACCATAGATGACTAATCTTTATTTAATTCAGAATTAAGAGTTTATAACTGTAATTTATCCGTTTTATCGACGCATTAGTGGTACTAAGAGTCAAACAATAACGATCATATTTCAGCTGATAGATTATAGCTCACCTCGTTAAATTGGAAGTCTAGTGAGGCTCTCGAATAAATTATTTTTAGTTTACAGGCCATCATTACTCCTTCCTTGATAATTAACACCCAATAGATACTTAGTAACTAGCGGCCCACGTGAGTTTATGTCAGATTACGCATTACTCATTCTGTCAGATAATAATATTTTGGATTGCATAGATTTGAACTAGTCATCATTAGTTCAATGTTGGTAATGGAGTTGGTTTTACGCTGAGTTTTACTACTAATTAGGTTGGGTAATTCCTGTAATTAAGTTTGTTGTTTAGCGCTTATTTAATGAACTTTTAATAAAAGAGTAAAACTGTAATAACCTAATAACCGTATAGTATTGTTGATATTCAGATTAAATTTTGAGAACACACATATATATATATATATATATATATATATATATATATATATATATATA
>BMAW01087746.1:528563-542572 GCA_019974015.1 Nephila pilipes
ATATATATATATATATATATATATATATATATATATATATATATATAAGTAGCTATAACAAATCCTGAAAGAAGGAAAGTATATGAACCTAAAAATTGTTAATTATTTAATCTTAATAAAACTTAGTGGGAAAAAATGAAGAAAATAAATATATAAAAATATAAAAAAAGGAAAAAGGAAACAATGAAAGACAACTAGATGTGTTTGAAAAAAAATTCATTAAAAAATTAACCAAAATGGAAATAGAGCTTTTAAATACTGCTAATGGATTAAGACAATGGTGATTCTGCTTAAACATGTTTTAATGATCAAACCTTTGAAATCAGTAATGGCTCCATTAAAAAAAACATCCGTTTAATACAGCAAAATTAGGAATCAAATTCAACAATCGTAAAAACTGTGGAAACAATAGAAAAATAAGAAGAAAAACTTTAATTTAAATAAAAACTCAATGCAAAATACAATATAAAAATAACAAGAACTAAAACACATAAAATTTAATTTAAGTCAAGAAATACAGCTATAATATAACTCGCCCAATTTAAAAATATTTAATTATGTCATATTAGTATAACTACCACTCAAAAGAAACTCAAAACATAAAGCAAAGCACTAGTATCACTTATATGAATCATGATTAGAATTACTAAAACACATTGAAAAAAACCCAAAAAAATTAGAAAAGAGTTTTTTAATTAATATAAGAAAAATATTAAAAGTTTAAAAATAAAACCAAATAGATATTAAATACAATAACCAAAAAGAAGGGAAAATTCTATTTCGTTATTATAAATAATAATTTATTCTATAATTTCTGTATTTTAAATTTGTTTTTAAAAATTATTTAGTAATTCAACCTTAACACAAAGATGAAAAAAATTATTTAAATTATTTTGAAAATTTAAAGGCATATTAACTAAATTAATCTTTCTAAGTATTCTAATAACATGTTACACACATTGATATACTCTTTGTAAACATTACCAATACAAAAATCATAATTTTTGAAATATAAGTTTTTATTATTATTAAAAAGAAAGAGACCCATTTTTAAATATATTTTCAAGCTTTTTTTTTTAATAATGAGATATATAGTAGGAATTAATTTTATATATTTACTAAGAAACTTACTAAACAATCATTCTTATCAACAGATTTATTCATAAATTCAATAGTGCGATATTCTATTTTTTTGCAGCTCCAATTTATAATATTTCATATTTTATTTATGGAAAAAAAAAATTTACGTCCTTAATTAAATGAATATACATACTCTCAAATTTATTATGATGCAATAAATGGTGCCTAACTAAATAAATTTCTTTTCTTAATGCATAATAAGAAGTACTTAATAAATTTTAATATTAAAATCCCCTTCTCTAAAAATTATCATTAACCCAAGAAATGTTTTCTTAATGTCTTTCCTGTTTCTCATACATTTTCTACCCCTTCCTTTCTCTTGAATATATTTTTATCTCTACTTGACATTTTTTTCTATCATAATAATAAAATTATTTGTAATCAATTTGTTTAATAATTAGTGATCAATTTTTTAGTAAAATACTTATTATTTAACTCATATGTATAAGCATATATATATATATATGTGTGTGTGTGTGTGAGAGAGAGAGAGAGAGAGAGAGAGAGAAACAGAGATAGAGAAACAGAGAGAGAGAGATTAAGTTTTTGAATCTTCTCAAATCTTTTAAATGTTACTGATTAAATTTTATTTTGTTCTTTTTCCATTTCCGTTTCTTGATGTTTTGACTTATGACTTTGCCTACATACATTTTTCTTTTATTGCATAGTGGACTTTTTGAATTTTGTTCTTTTTGAATTTGTGCAAATTCCACTTGTTCGCTTATGAAGTTTTTCTGTTGGGAATGTTGGTATTCTTTCAGATTTTGTCTGGTATTCTTTCAAGTATTTAATCTCTATCTTAAATGGTTGGTTGTGTAATTCTTCTTTTTTCAATGCTTTTACAATTAAAAAAATTAATAATTTCAAATACTTTTTCCATAATCTAAAAAATTATTTGTAAATTTCTAGAGTAAATTAGAATAGTTTTACATAAAAGTTTAAATTCTTGCTTCTTAAATTGTTTTAATTCATTTCAATTATTTTATTACACTAATAAAATATTATTTTAATCATATATATATAACTGATAATTTATTTTAAGAACAATTTCATTAATTTTCAAAACTTTCCATGGTTCACTTACAATTTTCTCGCTGCATCAGTTGTAACTCTCTTCACAAGGATCTTCTCGACGCACTTTTGAAAGAAGATTTGGTAATTTTAAAATATTATCAGATGATGAAAATAATTATTCAGTAAATATTTAATTTTCTTTTTGCTGTCACATCTTACTGCATGGAAAATTGATGAAAAGGTCCATTAGTGAACATTTCGAACTTTTCATAAAATTTATTGTCAAGCAAATATTTCGCAATCGATTGAAAGAAAAATATATGAATTCAAAGAAAAAGGAGGGGAGGGAGTAGAAATTCTAATTCATTCATTAAAGTTGTTACTTTACTTCTTTTCGTTATATTAAGATGTTAACTTTGAATGAGAGTGAGGGTGCATGACAAAAATGTCTACTGTAATTCATCATAAAAACATGCATGATTCTTCCTTTTTCTGTAATATTTCTATTCATTTCTTATTCATCTACAAATTAAAAGAATAGACCAATTGAAAAAGATTAAGAAACCCTTATTTTTTCACACACATTTTATTAAATTGCATCAGTCATTAATGGTATCTTATATTTTAAAACAGAAAAATTTATACACAACCCCAACACTGTAAGACATTGTTGAGTATCTTTTTGAATAAATTTTCCTAATAACATGTTCTATAAGAAAACATTGGGATGTCCTAAAGATAATAAGAATTTATTCCTTCACTCACAACAGTGGCTCCCGTAACTGAATTGCTTGCTGCTCCATCAAAGTAATAGTATTAGTAGGTGAGAGTCGTGATTTATTAGTTGTTCCCAAAGAAATTCCAAACACTTTGCACCTAATTTATTACCAAGAGACATTGAATGTCACCATTGATAATTTATAACATGTAACAAAATGCAATTCTCTTTTGGTCAAATGGTTTTTCTGGAACTCTTAATTCGAAGCAAAATCGCCGGATCTAATCGAAATATTTAGCACGAAGTGCAGTAGAATAGAACGGTAACTGAGAAAATAATATTTCAAGTGAAAATACAAGGGGGGTTCAAAAATTAGCTATATTTGAAGATAGGTGGCATTATTAAGGTAAACTATTGTTACCATTGAGTGCTGCCTTCTGTTAAACTGGAGCCGAAACAAATTTGACATTGATTCATAAATTAATTTCGATTTGATAGCCATTTGTTGCCGAATCAAATTTTGACTGCTGCAGCGTCGAACTGTCACCGTCGGTGATACCTAAATTCATCATTACACACCGAAAATCATGTAAAAATCAAAAAGCTGGGTTGCTTCCGGTGAATTTTTTTCCAAAAAAGGGGAAGATGTTCTGATCGGCTTGAAAAGTTATGGTAAATAATTTTTGAGGTGTGAAAGGCGTCATGGTCACGAATACGAGTAACTGAGACTTTGGACAGCTGTCAAATCAATTATGATGCTTACTTCTATTTTCGATGTTGCCATCCTTTGGAATTATCAAAGGCTTAATAAACGACCAACGTGTGTAACAAAAATTATATTTTCTTTATATTTAACCATCGTATAATGAATGCAATTCAGTGATCATTGGTTCATTTGTTTTTAAAAATGCATAAAATTGCCAAAATAACAAGTACTTTAAATCTCCTTTTTTATTGTAAACTCATATCCCTACAACTAAAAAAAGTCGACATTTTACTAAATTGTTCTAAATGTGTTCAATGTAATAAAATTGCGCAATGTACAAAAATAATGTAAGAAAGTATTTTAAATCTTTACGTATATAATGTGCACTTTTTTTATCTATACTTTTAGCGCCTATTTTGTTCTTCTACTTAGTTTAATCTTTAGCATTAATATGCGTTCTTTTTTATGAACTAATGTGTTACAGAATGAGTTGCTATAAAATAATTTAAAATGGCGGTAAATCTACTTTGAATATAGATAGAGATAGAAGTTAGATAGTATAATTATACCGAATTATTATGTTCAACACTCAGGAAGAATGTTGTGTTGACCGAAAAAGCTGGGAAAGTTAATAAGTTGTGATAAAAAATATGCTATTTTAAACAGATATTCATTAGTCTTTTGTTATACCACAAAATTAATTATCAATATTTATTTAACTTGACTGCATTTAATGGTTCATTAACGAAATTAAACTTAACATATAGACTTAACATATAAGACTTCTCACTTTATTTTTATTAAAAACAGAATAAAAAAAACTACTCAGTTATTCAAAAGAATGTACTAAGATTAAATATGGTCGTAAAACAGCAATATATTCTGTACATTAAATTTAAGCGCATATTGCATTAATAATTAGTACTATTTTTTGATTAATCATCATTGTTTAAAAGTGAAGGAAAAAAGGGAGGAAATTATAAATATTTGAGCGGTCTGTAATAGCTGTAAATTTAAGTCGAACAAGTTTATCCAAATGATATTGTGTCAAATTATCACTCCCAAATTATAAACAAATTTCCATCACATTTATAAACAGCTTTATAACACAAGAAGAGTTTGTATCATAATAAATTGTAACGTAAAGACAATCTTTGATATACAAACTGGATATCTAATCTGTGCAAATTGAGAATCAAATATTAAATAAAAGCAAAATAAACAAAAGCAATGAAATAAAAGAAAGAACTCTAATAATTTTAAGATGAATTATATACGTTTTACGATTTACTTTCTATCAGTTCAAATATTATTTCAAAATACAAATTTTATTTTGGTGAAAACATAGTTTTTCTTTTATTCATTTAATGTGACAGTAATTTAAAATTTGAAATGATAAATAAAAGACATAACTTTAGCAATAATTAAAATACAATTAATACCTAAATTAAATGCAAAAATGTATATCGAATAAATGTTGAGAGTTGTATTGCTAACTGTGATTATTAGCACTAACATTTAATTAAATATGACGTGATTATCATATTATTCAAATCAATATTAATATCACCCATTTAAAACAGGAAAGAGTTTTCTTCACTCAGTACTTTTAATTAAAAAAGGACAAAGATTAATAGTAAAAATGAATTCATATATTTTAATTTCATTACAGAACTTTGCTTCTTGTAGCAATAAAAAATAAAATATTTGAAGAGTTCTTATATTCAGGAAAGTAATCTTAATAAAGGATAATAGACTGGAAATTATAAGAAATGTACGTATTTAACAGAAAACTTATTTATTATAATTTAATAAATTAATTGAAGATCAACATTAACTTTCTTCTACATTCAGAAATTTTTCTCGGTTCTCAATGCTGTTTCTAAAGAGTCGCAAGAAATAAATATTAAAAGAACTTAATGCTGTTTAATTTATCTTTTTCTACTACACATAATTTACATTCTTTGAAAAAGTACAATATTTGATATTCTTAATGTTCGAAATTCAGTAAACGCTAGAATATATTCTTAATATATTGAGAAAGTTAAAAGCTATTAGAAGTACTTTCGAGAATGTTATTTTTGAGAAAATGAAGCTCTGAGAATATTATTAATGAAGATCGCTTAAAGAAAAATCGAAGAATAAAAAAAAGTTAACTCTGTGCAAATTACACGAACTATCGGCTTAATGTAATTTTGAAACATTCGACGTTTTCAATTTCTACATTATAACAATATTTTCATTATTCCTTCTTTCTACTTTATTCTTCTTCAGTCCCATTTCTGAATACTAAGTAATGTGCTTAAAGTTCTTTAAAGTAAATATAATTCTACAATTTAATTCAAGCATCGAGTAAATTTATTTATCAAATAGGAAATTTTTTATCGAGTTTTCAGAAATTAGATATAATCAATTTACTGCCGTTGAACTTATTGATGTTAAATGAAAGTTAAAAGTCCTATTTTTCATATCTGTATAAGATTTAAAAATAAGATGCATATCTCTAAATTTATATGTGAATAACCTAATGTTATTTTAATTTTATAATTGATAACAGGAACGCTTTACTCGGAAACTTATGATTAAGAAAATAGTGAATGTATTTATGCTCATATCTCTAATTTTAAAAATACAATTTCAAAATCACGCCTTTTCATAAAACACAATTTGTACATACGCAAAATTAAATTATAATTTTATAGTTTATGCAACTAAGCTCAACGCGTATTTTATTATATTTTTTTTCCTTCATTTTTTAAATAAGTCCAATAAATGTTTTATTAATATAACAAGAAGGTGAAATGAGAAACATTATCTCATTTCTCTAAATATAATAACACTAACAGAGGCAAACAAAATTTTCTTTTAAATGGGAGGTGGAGAGTTTTACTCGCTGCTTACCGTGATTTGAGAGAAAAACACTTTTGTTTTGAACTAATTCGTTTTTTATCGAAATAAATTTACAGAAATTTTATCTCATTTTATGGGCTATCTAGGTGTGCAAATACAATTAAATAATTTTTAAATAAGGCATAAAGAAAGTATTTCCTATTGTTACACATAATTTTATGCAAAATGTTTAAAAATATACAGCTTTTTCTCAGTAATCCATCATATATCGGACTAGCTCCACAGAATTACCAAAAACGCCGGATTATTGGAAAATCGCTAGTAATATCGCATTTAAATGCAAAAGATTGCATAATTGCTTTAATTTAATACAATACACGCAAATGATGTCAAACAAGTGAAAAAATTGTGAAAAATGCATTATTTTGCACTCACAGCCTACATTATTATTGAATTGCAGTAGAGACCACGGTATCGAACTCGTGGCCGGCGCTGTTTCTGTCGAGTCGTAAGTTCGAATACTGATTCTACTAAAGATCCTCCATGTGGCATAAATGTTAAATATGTCGAGGTTCCATGTCCACCCTTTGGTGTGTTATGGAAGTTTGGAGAGAGGATGTCCTCCTTGTCACTCGATCGAGGTTTAAAATAACTAGGTCACCAATAACTTGTAAGTAAAACGTCAATAAAATACTAACCAATCAAAAAATCTATTGGCTTAGATGGCATAAAATAATTGTCTTGCTAATAATTTCTTGAAGTAAACGTTGAATTACTGGTAAGGTTAGAAAGGAGAAGTGCCGGATTATAGAGATAGCACTGCACAGCGAAAATATAGCTTACTTTTCAATGAAAGTTAAACTTTAAATTTATATCACATTTGTAATGAAAAACAACCTAAAAATAATCCTTTACTGTTTTTTTTTTTCAATTAGGGCTATGCTAGAAGAAACACGATTCTTAAAATAATTTAAAGATTAATAACTAACCCAACTTTTACAACTGATATAAGTGGGTATTATTGTACGTAAATGGGATATCAATCAATAACTCGAAACCTACATATCATCTGTATATGTTCCATACATAGATTCCCGTTATTTTTTTTTAATCATTTTTACTGTATTTATGTCCCAATATTTACAATTTAAATGATCAAAAATACTTTTGATCATAATTTAAAATCTACCCATAATTCTAGAGACTACCTTCTCGCCCATCTTGCTTCGAATAAACAAAAGAATACATTTATTAGCTTTTATTGATTTTTAGTGATCATTATTATAGAAAGATAAATGATGTGATTAGTTCTTAATTATAAAGTTAGGAGTATTTTTATTAATTTTTTGAAATTCTACATCACTACCATTAAAAATTAGACTAGCAAATGAATAACTGTAACTGCATTATGGAAAGACTCAGATGTTACCCTAAATCACATTTTCTAAATGTGTGTGTGAACAAAATATAATATCAATGCAAAAAACTAAATAGAGCATTAAAATTTTTACCTTTTTTAAAAAAAATAAGCTTGTTATGGGAAAAGTCGAGCTTTCGTATCATAAAAGTTAAATGAAGAAAGGGGTTTTAATTTTAAAAAAATAACCTCTTCATTACATAGCGTGCAATGGAACGTTTTTTTTTAGCCAAAATTGAAAAATTATTTGGCCGGAAGTAATATTTAAATATTTATCTTGAAGAAGAATTGCATGAAACTTTTTTAAAACTTTAAAATTAGCTTTTACTATTTAAAATAGTAACTTACATTATCGGCAAATAAAAATAGAACAAAAAATAATGAATTTAATGAATAAACAAAATGAAGAAAATACAAAAAAGAAAAAAAAAAAAAAAGTTCATTTGAGAAAATTTAAACTTAAACGAGTTCTGATTGTATAAGAAAATGTTATGTTGGAGAATTAGAAATATTAGTTGAAATTAATATCATTATGAAACGCACCTAAGGAATTTGTTTAATTTATTTCGAAATAAAATTGTGACAAATTTTCTTTGTTGTGAGTAAGAGATTTGGTTACTCAACAAAGCTCAGCCAAAACATTTAATCACTTTATTCAACCCTTGAATAATCATATATCAAAATAAATTAAATGTATCTTGAGGGATTAATTTAATTCTGCTCAGTTAAATATTACAAAACAAGAACATCTTCTTATCTGGAGAGCAGTAGATTTCTAATTACTGGATTCGATTCAAGTAGACTTCAAACAGTGAGATCCAAGTAAGTTATAGAATCACAGGATATTTTCTCACAGATGTTCAAATCTCCGAAACTACATACCGTTTCTAAGACTTGCTCTAAATCATCTCTTAAGCTTAGTTGCTACACTTCTTATATCTTATGGCTCATTTATATCTATCACGGTTCTTTCACAAGGCGAGGTTTTCGTACGAAACATCATAATTATCTGTTACCCTAGAGGTTAGTTAAAGGGAACCGCTCACAAGATTTGAGTTTGAAATATCTGTCTTTCTAATCTTGAGATCTATGCAGAAAATTATAAAATATATTTCCCAATTTTCAACTCGGTTTGGAGTTAATCATATAAAAAGACTATAGATATTTTCACTTTAAGATATTATTGATGATGATTAATATGCATCTGAGAATGCATTTGATATAAAATATCCAGATAATTTAATTTAAAGAAGTATGTACAATATAATTTTTTCGTTTTGTATATGCATACATGTATGTTCGCGATTTATCTATTTACTGTAGATTCTTCAGCAAATACAAGAAAAATTATCATTTTCTCAAAATGCTTTTATTTGATAAAATGTATGTTTTTGTATGACAGTTTATAAAATGTAAGTTTTGTATGACACAATGAGAAGTTTAAAGCTGATGTATTTATTCTGTGTATACTTATTCATTTAATCTGCTTTAAACGGCTTTGAAACTACCTTCTTCTATTTAATGTTGACGTTAGTTTCCATAGAATGAAAACTATTAATCAGTTATAAAAATTTTAAGCGTCTTTATTATTCACATATTTTTCTTACTCCCATAAAAATCATTTCCAGCGTTAGTGATATCTTTTCAAATGCATAATATAAATATAAAGTTGCTTATAAAATATCAGATTCATCATTGCTAAATTAAAACTAAGCATACAAAATATTTATTTTGATAAATTTTATCTAATAAAGAAAAGCTTCAAAGTATATCAATTATATAAAAAAAAATCCTATGATGTCCCAGAATTTAAATATGTTTTTCAAAAGTCTTTTTAATTTTTAGAACAGTCTTCTTTAAGTTGTAAAAAACATGGAAAAGAAGAAAGAAAAGCACTCAAACTTCATGAATGAATTATTCAGGAAATTGCAAATATTTCTGAAAGAATTAATAGAATTAAATTCAATTTTTATGATGATATTCTGAATTCACTTTATATTTCGAATTCAGCTTAACTGTACAATAGAATGATTTAAAAGTTTTTTCGAAAGTCTCTTATCTGTCAGATAGAATTCTATTTTTATAAAAAAAAAAATGTTCGACGCTATTATAAGTTCTTTCACATTTCCAAAATACAAATTGGGTTTTTACAAACGCATAAAGACCCTGTTAAGTCGAATTTTGATTCAAAAGCTAATAAAGTGTTTTTTAGTAATAGTTTTGCGTCAGTTAAACCTTTTTTAAAAATTCAATTTGTCTTTTACGTGTCTATAAAGAATACTAAAAATGAAATTATTACTTAATTTACTCTAACTATATCAAAGTATTTATTTTAAATTAATATTTTTCAGAAACAAAATTATTTTTAGCAAATTTTAATGAAAATAAGTCAAGACTAAAGAGATAAGAAAATATCTAATGAAAGAGTACAATTTATATAGTTTAAGTTACACTTTTTGGGAACTGTTTTCCCATTTACACAGGTATTTTTTATCTTCAAAGTTTTATATTCAACTAACAAAAATTTAGAAAAAAATTTTATACCTTCGAAAGCATTTTATGATTTGAATTCACAAAGGGGAAATGAATGGAAATGTAATAAAATATTAAAACTTGTAACAAATAAAATAACGTAATAAGTTATTATACTACTAAAATAATAAATTGTGAAAAAAAAAGATCCTCTATGCCCTTAAATATTTTTATATTTATAAAATACAATTTTAACTTTAAATCTTCAAAATTTAATAAATAACATTTTTTCCCGACGTGTTTTATGAAATTCTTCCTCATTACATTTTAATAAATGGAACTTATTTCTAATATATATTGTAGAGTTACACAATTTCAGCCATAGTTATTAAGTTTTTTTCTTAAAAAAAAGTCAGAAATTTATTATGAACTTCGAATAAGATTGAATTAAAATCAATCATAATTATATTTGTGTACTGTGTAAAGTTTGGCTATTTACAATTTCCTATTCACTGACTTAGGTGACTTTATGGTAATTTGTGAATTGCATAAAACTACAATTTCTTCCCAACTAAAATGAAACTAGAAGATTCATTGGAATATGATAGGAAGTGCAGTGAATTGAGTTATACATGGAAGTGTATAAATTAAAATGAATTGAAAAGAAATAAAAAGGGTTACAGAGGATAATGTCAAACTGATAATCATTTGTAAGTTGTATTAAAACATCGTTATTAATCGTTTCGATTGAAGAGAATTTCAATTAAATTCTAAGGTAAAAATTGACTGTTTGCGAGAAGAGCAAGTGAATTGGTAAGCTAAGACTTCATTAGTTGGTCCTAATCCAGAATTGGTGAGTCAACGCTTGATTCGAGAGAGGGAGAGAGCGATTTTATCTATATATCTTTAACAGTAAATAAATATCTTGTCCTGCTCTTATGTGTCTTCAGTTGGAGTCTAGATGTTGTTGACTATTTAATTAGAAGAAAGAGATGGCAATATAATTAAATAATGAACAAACGGCACCATAAAAATGATTTAGGTGTCTTATTTCAGTTTTTCATTTCATAAAAATTATATAATTTTACGAAACAATGTCGCTTGTACTTATTATGTGATTAGATTCAATTAAAACTAAATTTATGAACGCAATTCTTATATGACAGAGGAGCTGGCTTACAAAGCTGACTTCTTTCCAACCATAAACTCAGCCCATATAAGTTTAAAGACCTATTGTATGAGCTGACTTAAGTCACTACATCTCTTACTGACGCACTTCGTTCAGATTGTTGTGGGAGTCTGGTGAATAGGTCTGGGAGTTGCACGCTCTCCTCAAATTCAACCGTTTTCAATTCGATCTTGAACGATTGATGAAAATTTTTATTTCTTTTCTTTTTCGAAAAACTCTCGCATTCACCATTCTTCTAACGGAAAAGCTGAGGCAGTGACCGAAGTAGTTTTTCCGAACTTGCTATTTTTCATTTTAATTTGACGTCGTTGTTTTGGATTCACCTGAGGCTTGGGGTCAGAATGTGGAACAAGAGTATCGCTTTTACTTCCAATCTATCCTGTTGAAGTTGCTTACGAGTCACAATGTTGAATCTTATATACTTTCAACGAACGAAATAATGCAAGTATCTTTAAGCCCCTCAAATAAAGCAATTATTCGATTTGGAAAAACATATTTTTAAATTTATTAATGATTTTGAATGTCTTAAGTTTGGGCTCATTCTCTCTCTCTCTCTCTAGTAAATTAGCTCTTAATATTACAGTCAACGTGAGTATCAATTGACTTTCTTTCTTTTTCTAATGGATAAAATTGAAAATTTATGAAATTGAATATGCGAACAATTTTCAAGTTATGCACCTGAACCTTTCGTGAAATGCATGAAAAAAATTTAAATATTTAAAAGAGCATAATTTAATATTACATCCTTATTTTTAAATGATATATCAGCATATAAATAAATAACTCTTTATTGATTGATGTGGAAAGTTTTTCTTGCGAATTTTGTCAAGAAACGGTTTTATTTTACCTTTTCATTTCCCCTTTTTTTTATAAAAAATTATATGAGACGCTTTTATTGCCCTTTGTACATGAAATACATGGTAGTAAGAAATGTTAACAATAGCAATGTAATAACACTTCAATAACGCTACGCGTAACAATAAAAGTTAAACTTTTAAATCCAGAAGATATACGTGCGAATTTCTCAAATGCAGAATGTAAGAACAACCTGAATTTTCGTTTTCCAATTTATTTCAAGCACAAATTCTTAAAATGACAATCCTGATTACTCTATGTTTATATATCCTGCTTAAAAAATGTATATCCTGATTACACTTTTAGAGAAATCTAAAAATTAATACCATTTTTATTGCTGTTTTTTTTCCCATAAAAATTTTCAAACCTCGTCATGGTCCCCCCCCCCCCCTTCATAATAAGCGTTATTCAAAAGTAAACATGTGCATAGACCGAGACGGTCAGAAGGCGAGGCAAGGAAGGATCCTTGGCTTAATTTCTGTCCGTTTCACCGCATGTTGTATTACTTAAAATTAAACAAATTACACGATAAGCAATTCTTAACATTGAATATAGACAATGAGCAACTGTTTTTCTCTTATTCCGTGATATTCTGCACAAGTTGAAATTGTTGATAATTTTTTGTCTCCGGACAAGGTACGCTTTTTTAAGTAAAACTGCATCTAGTTTTATTTAAAACATTTTTTGCTACTCGAAAATTTACTTGAAATCTTGAGCTCATTAACAAATAAAATAATAAGAACTATAAATATCAAACAAGCAAAATAAATTTAACGCATTTTTGTCGTTAAGTCGTTGAAAAAAAATACGAATACACATAACTTCCATCCGAGTACTGGGCTCATACTAAGCATAAAAACTCTCAATCAACATATAATTGTAAAGAAACCTTTTTCAATCTTAAATACTCACAGCTTGTATAGACATATATATATAAGCTTTTTAATAAATCGAAATTTAGAATCAATTTTGCGGTTCACTGCTGCAAATAGAGAATAAATTTTAAAATAACTATAAGATAAATGAAATATCACTCATTAAATTGAATCTTTATTTATGACTTTATTATCTTTCATTGTAAAGAAGTGCAATAAATATAATTGAATATAATAACAAATAGTAAACAACATTCGTGTTTTATTTTATTTTTCTTCTCTTAAAAACATACAAAAACACCTGTGCTGCCCAAGCTTATAAGTATTATTATTTTTATTAAAAAGCTTATAAGTATTTGCATCCTCATTTTTGAAAAAACATAGATAGCTTCCGGAAAAAAATTTGAATAATTTTGAATCACGATAAAATGACGAGAAGGCATCTCAACTGATACTTATTTCTCCTAACCTTTGCACAACTCCATGTGATGACTTTGAAATCTTATTGAATTTTCCGCATACACTAATCAAAGTTATCCTTCATAATGGTCTTGAAATGAAAATTGCTTCGGAATAACTTTTCCCGATCTCTCAGGATGTAGTATTAATGTAGAATTATGAAAAACAATTAAATGTATTAATGTAGTATTATGAAATTCGATTGTATGTATTAATGTAGTATTATGACATTCGATTGTATGTATTAATGTAGTATTATGACATTCGATTGTATGTATTAATGTAGTATTATAAAATTCAATTGTATGTATTAA
>BMAW01087746.1:542582-563340 GCA_019974015.1 Nephila pilipes
TGTATTAATGTAGTATTATAAAATTCAATTGTTTGTATTAATGTAGTATTATAAAATTCAATTGTATGTATTAATGTAGTATTATAAAATGCGATATTTTATTTATCATAAGATTTTCCTAAAAAATACAATACAAATTATTTATATTCGAAGGTGATTCAAACCGTTCTAGCGTTTGGAAACAAATGGCAAGTTGCTGAGGCAAGTTTGTATATCACTTTGTGCTGCCATCTGTTGAACGGCGCAGAAGCATATGTGACACTGATTTATATGTTAAAATTTTGATTTCGCAGTCTTTTGTTACCACATTAAAATTTGATTGGTACCGCGACGAATTGTAGTCGTCATTCTGTGTCAAGTATCCACCATCAGTTACAGCTGTACTTATCATTATACATAGGTAATCAAAACTGTGAGTTTTTTCCTTTGAATTTTCTTAAAAGAAGGTGATAGCGATCTCATGGCGACGATATTTGTGTTGCAAAAGGAGCGATACTTATGGATTTCTTGAGGGAAGGATCACTAAGTTCTGTATCGTTTTTTTTTCTATTCCCTATTTATATTTCTATTATAAATAGGGAATATTTCTTTATATAGGTTATATTTCTATATAGGTTATATAGGTTATATTTCTATTATAAATAGGTTATATTTCTATTCCCTAGCATAGGAACTTTTGAATTTTCCCTTGTTTTTTAATAAATTCTTAAAAGGAAACGAGATACACAAGTTCTTAAATGCACAAATTTGCCGAAAAATAATGATTTTTGATATTAAAAAAAATACTGTGAATAGTTATTTACCATTACAACAAAAATTATTCAAATGGAACTGTTATTCAGGCATCGAGTACGTTTTTTTTTTTTTTTATGTTAAGGGACTTAGAGATTTCTTTCCAATGGTTCTCGTTTTGATTACATTTATTTTTCTCGAAATGAATCTTTTAGCGAATTCAAAACTAATCTTTATGATTCAAGTTGTACTTTAAAATTAACAAAATTCTAAATCAATATATTTTGTATTGTTTAATAAAATGATCACGCATAAGTGTTGATTATTTTGAAAATTCCTTTCATGATGCCACAACCGTAAGAACATTTGAAATTCTTTTGATAAAAAAAATTGCTCTAAAAAATTCCCTTCCCTCCTCCCTCATCTTATTATTGATACAATTTAAAAATCCCTGTATAAATTTCTTATTTTATGTTTAAAAATAGTAAGAAAGTTTAAAGTGCAAGAAACAATGTAAGTATACATAGAAAAAAACAGCGAAAATTATTTAAATAATATATACTATTAAACTCGTATTATTCATAACTAAAAAAAGTTAAAAATATCTATTTAAAATTATACGTGTGACATAGATATACAGTTAACATCTTTTAACAGGTCGTTACGATGCAGAAAACCGTATTGTTATGAGAATCCATGTTATACTAAGCAAAACAATATGTGCAAAAAAGGAAGTTAATAATAACATTAGCTATTCAAAAATTGAGAAAAACATTAATACTTTTATAATTAAGAGAAATATATTTATTGAGGCAATTTTTATCAAAAATATTTTGTATTAATATGTATTAAATAATTTTTTTCCTTCATCACTACCAAGCACCATTAACAGTGTTTATATAATGTGTATTTTAGCCTCCAAACTTTCATCAAAATTATCTTGAGTTTTGTGTTCTATTTTTCACATTAAAAAAATCTTGTTATTTTAAATTACTTGCTTTTAGCTGCTTGTTATTGTATAACTTTATGCTTCTTTTCCATTCAAAGGATTTCCCTTCAAGAAATATAGCTCCAACTGATCGATTAAGTCATATTATATATTTTGTTCAATTCTGATAATATTCAAATTTCCTATTAGATATTTTGCCCACTTAAAAGCTTTTATTTCGTTACGTGTTTAAGGGGATTTCCCTATTTTCGAATTTGATTTTGAAACCTCTGTACAACTCATAGAGCTTTTACCTAATTCTCTAATTGAATTAGAGAGGGTCTTGGTTCTAGAATGCTGTGTTGTACGAGGATTTGTCCCTATTCTCAAACTATGTTAAAGCGAAACAGTGTTACTCAAGGGTTAGCTTTATGGTAAAAGATATTTGGACTGAATTTCTCGAAGATGAAATGAAAGTTATACATTTTAACGATTTGTATCTGAGTTGCAAAGTGGTTAAATCCTGATTGAATTATTGAAAGAATGTAAGATTGAATATTGATTTTCTCATATCATCAAGATAATGATATGATTCCTGCTTTTCTATCTCCAAAACAATCAAGTATGCCTAAGTTCCATGGTGTGTGAATTTCATATTCAGGTAATATTTCCAAAGTTCTGCTTACCATCTGATTAGGGATTGGAATTAGTTGATTTTTCGCACACTGATTATTTTGGTATAATGTGAATGAAACAAAATGAAATTTAATTAGAAACACTCAATATGATATTTCAATGTTTCCATCTGAAATCGTCAACATATTCTGGGTGAATACTTAATTATTTTTATCCCTGCAAAATTGATTGATTTTATTAAGAGAACATATTATTTTAAATTAAATTTCTTTTTATATACTTTTTCTTTTGATTAAACAAAACTCTCATACAGAGAAAACTCTTCCATTCTCCATTTAGTACATATATTTGTTTGTTTGAATTAAGGAAATAAATTTTTAAAAGAAGTCTCTTTCAATTATAAAGAAATTTAGTTTGTGGTTTTTCTTGCATTAAAACACTACATGCTACTTCTATTTTTCAGAATAAAAAAAGAAGAATTCTCTGGAAACATATAAACAATGTACAAAAAATTTAAAAAATCTCCCCAAAATATTTTTAAAAAATAACCGATAATGCATATAAGGAGATTTATTAATTTTAATCATACTTTATTTAACTCAAAGGCAACCAGTTCAACAGAAAAAAAGAAATTTAAAAAATTTTTATAACTAAAAGTATCCTGTATTTATAAATAAATTCATCATTATCGGTATACAACACTAAATAACAATAAAATTTAGTCTAAATGTAAGATATGAAGTATTTTTAAATCGGATTTTTTTAAACATTTTTTTTATGAATTTGGACTGTGAAATTAATTTCAAAATTAATTTCGTTTATATTAATTTTCATGAATATCAATATTTTCAAAAAATTTATACTTTCACACTTGTA
Organism: Nephila pilipes; assembly: GCA_019974015.1. Taxonomy (NCBI): domain Eukaryota; kingdom Metazoa; phylum Arthropoda; class Arachnida; order Araneae; family Nephilidae; genus Nephila; species Nephila pilipes. Next base: position 545,755 of record BMAW01087746.1, read on the forward strand.
TCTGCTTCCGTTATTTTTAAGAACATTGATAAATGTATGATAAATTATTAGAATACTTATACCGAAATTTAAAATTTTGTGAGCTGTCGATGAAATTTAGTCTCATTTCCTACATGTTTCAGATAATCACAAATTCTGAAGTTATTCTTACGCTTAAAGACTTTCATAGTGATCTATACCACAAATAAGTTATTGGCAAATACTACGAATATGTGTCTTCTTTATCGATTCTAATCTAATTTTAAAATATCCGTTTTGCAACAACAAATTACGTCATGCAAAAAAAATAAAACATTTATCTCCATAAAAGAGCAAAGAAGTATGCCTTTCTGACCACGTTCAATTTTCATTGTTCACAGATAAGACAAGAAAGAATACATCAAACCCAAAATTGAAAGTTACGCTTAATCTTTTTCACTGAAGAAATCTCTACATCAAACTTTATGATGCGAAAGATAATAAGAACTCGTAAGTTTTGAGAATCACGTGTTTTCTTTAAATTACTCACATCTCCAGAGCAGCGTGGGGGCGCAGCAGTTATTGCCCGAATGTTAAGCTCTAGAATGATATATTGTTGGCACTAAAAACCGACGCTACGGGGATTTCTGGCGATTCGATCCGATCTGTCGAAGACATCCCTGCATCCCCCCCTGCCTAACACGTAAATCCAAATAGGCCCTTGCTTGAGGGTGAAACAATGTCGACAGCAATTTAGAAATTCTCCATCACTGTTCCTCTGTTCTACCAGCGTACATAAAATGCACAGGGGCGCCCCTTCAAAGTGGATATATGAAAGAGGGGGTTCCGCCCCCCATTTAGAGGCTGGCCACAAATTTAATCATTTTCACCCTCTCTTGGGCTGCGTAGTAATTCGATTACGCAAACAGAGAAGTGGGTGGAAGGGAAGTGTAATATTTTGAGGTGGCGCGTCACAGACTATCAGGCCCCTCATCACTCTGGAGGGCTCTTGTTGTGTAAGTGGTTAGGAATACTATGTAGAGTGACGACCAACCGAAAATTAATTTGGACGCTAAGCGCGCAGACGACTCCGCTGGTTGCAAGCATTAGCGCTGGAACATCTTCGAAGAGGATATTTCTTTAAAATTATGGAAATTTTTCGATTTCATATGCGCATTACACCGAATGAAATGATTAGATGTTTGGATTGAAACGGGCGCTTGGATCCGTCAGGATTAATTATGGAGATCATTTTACGCTTTGCGTGTTTATCGGATGATTGTCTTAAGGGTTATATCTTAATTTTTCTTGAGAAATATATTGTTTTTGTGATGAAACCGACATTTCCATCGAAGTGTAAAAGTCGCTACAATTAAACTATAAATATTGATGAGAAATGAGACACTGGCATTTAGATTTCTTCTCCACATATTGTCTTTTAAATAGGATCAGTATTTAAGGGAAAACAGAGTGATTTCATATAATTTATCTTAAATAATTGCATATTTTAAATTTTAACATAAGCAAACATTGATTTAAAGAATATTTTAATAATTAAATCATTTTGACTTATTTTGACGAAATATCTGAATCTTTTTCAATGCATTTGAATCTAAGTTATATTTTTAAAAATGTTTTAGACTTATGGACTTAATTTTATTTTCGTACGTAATTTATTTTTTATCTTTTACTTTTGTACATTTGTCCCGTCCCATTTTTATGTCAATAACTTTTGCTTCGAAATTTATTTCTTATGTCAGTAATTTTTACTTGAAATATCTTAATGTAGTTTTACATAATGACCACACTTGAAAGGTTTTAGAAATGAAAAGCACATTATGTACAAAATTAAATTTCACAATATTGTAAAATATGGTGTTAAAATATTAATATGTTATTATTTATTTGGTTTGACTATTTATTTTTCATAGGAAATTGAAATTGTATTTAACTATAATATTGATATATCGTAAAAATCAAAATAGTTTTTAACTGATTTTTTTCTACATTATCTAAAATCAGCTGTTTCACAATCTCAAATGTATTATTTGTCATGATAATTTTTTTAAGATATTTTAGAATATCATTATGACCAATATAAATTTTACTGGATAATAGTTCGATTTTAAGAACCCAACAGTTTGAATCATTTGATATCTCTTTAGTTATTTAACTTAAAACAACAAGTAAAATACAAATTCATCTGTTACTTTATCGATAAATTTCTTAAAGTTAATTATTTTAATCTCCATTTTTTATTTTTTAAAGTTAGTATCTTGTCTGGATTTAAAAAACCATGCTGTTTAAAGGCATTTTGGTGATTTTTTCTTAAAAGAAATCTTTGCATAATTTTATATTACTATCATTGAAATTGCATAATTTTATATTATTATCATAATACGAATAACAAATTAGTTTAGTTTCATTAAATACTTTGTTGCAATATTTAATCAGTGATACTTTTTGATCAATTATACTTAAGAATATTTCTTTTAATCAGTTTATAAAATCAATAAAAATCAACCAAAAACTATCAAGAGTAATTAGTGCATGTTCTCTATTACGTTTAATTTTCCTCTTCGGAAGAAAAAAATTTACTTTTACTCCTTTTTAATTTATTAATATTTAAATTTGATTTTGGATACTGATAATATATTAAACCCGAAGTAATATTTCGATTATTATAGAAAAATAACACTAGTGTATTGAAATTTTAACGGCCTAAATACTACCTTTCAAAACTATTCTTGGAAATGTCTCTCATACCAAAAATGGCCCTTAGAGAAATAATACAAGAAAAACAATCAAAAATAAATCAACATAAAATTCGATAAGTTTTTACTTTCCTTTCTCCCTGAATAACAAAACAATTTAATTATCTGTTGAATATTTTTAAATAGTTTCATATTCTAATCAACCAATTTAATGGTTTCATGTAATTATTCAGTTGTTGATAAGAGCATAAAAATAGTAGACGGTAGTCTTAGACTGTACTTAGCAGTAAACATTTAAAGTTTTAATATGTAGTGTACCTAATACAGAACAAAAAGTAATAACTATAACTTTTACATATTTTCAGGAAATTTCTGTCTAATTCAAAATTTTACGATAAGCCATAATTAACCATAAGAGATTTCGCAATTCCAAAATGAATTCTAACAGTTTGTAATTAAAAAAAATATTTAAAATAAAAAAAAATTGAGAATCAGTAAACATTTAAAGTGCTCAAGATATTCTAAAATAATAATATTATAATGAATTAAACTATAACTTAATTTTAAGTAATGGAAACTTCAGCCTTACATTTATTAGGGTATTAAAATTGTTTATATTAAGAATCATTAATTTCTTGCTTTGAGCATAAATAATCTAAACGAAAATCTTAAGAAATTTGTTGATATTCAAATATTTGTTTCTGAAAGTTTAACAACGAAGTAATATAACTCGTTAACAAGAAATATTTTACTTATGAACACAGAGAGGCTCAAACTTTGCTTATTAGCATTTCGAAAATGATGCTTAGCTTCTTCAAAACAATAATTCAATTACTTACCATTGTTTTGCAAGGAAATCCATCCTATTACTTTTTTTCCTCATTAAAAATACTTTTTGGGATGCAATGTATTTTCCTTCATTAAAAACAAGTTATGATCTCAAAATAAAGGTTGTTATGAATTTTGTTAAGAGAAAAAGTATGATATTAGAAGAGATGCAACATGTTATCAAAACCGAGAATTAATTAAGTAACTAGGTCTTGGACTACCTTTTCGTCTGGAATGTTAGTCTCGTTACGCATATGTTTCAAAGTTTTATCGAGTTGTAGGATATTTGATGCGATGCATGTAAATAATCTCGAAAATTGTAAGACAGAGAGAGAAAGTAATCATTATTGAAAATCTAAAGTAACACATTTTTGTCGTGAGAGATGAATTAAAAAAGTTTTTAAAAGAGTATTTTTAGAGTAATTGTTTTATTTGAAAAGCCAGTCGAAGACTTGATATTAATTTTAAAGTATTGCAAGGATCGCTTTTGTTTCATTGATGTTGCCCTCGAACAAAATAACTGGAGGGATTTTAAAGCATTATAAAATACACAACCTTCTAGCCATGGGCGCTATGTTTTGCACTTGATTAGGGTTAGCAAAGATTCAATAAGTGAAAAATATTCAAATAACGAATACCTTCCTTGACACAATTACGTTTATTTAGATATTACATTTGAGGGCAAACAATTTAGGGTAAAACATATTAATATAGAGTCACATAAGTCTCAGGATGGAGTACCATATTTATTTGTTAACTCCTCCGCATGAACTACTGGGTAATAGCAGTCCAGTAGTCATTACTCCTCCGGCGGTCGCTAGAGGGCGAGCTTGAACGCTGGGCGATTACAACCGATAATAATTCGATATAAAAACCAACGTTTTTATATGGTGGCAAAGTTTATTAAAGAAAATTATTGAAATATTAGTTAAAACTGTTACTTATTTTTAACTTTAAAATTTACTTAAAAAGAGACATTTGTGAGCGTATTAAAAAAATTCATAATACTCGTAAAATCAAAACATGCATTTGAAAGTTTGTAAGTCATTCTATTAAAAAAAATGGGAACCAGAATTCAGAAAAAATTATTGTGATAAAACACGGTGCCAAATATTGGAATCTTTCTTTCTTGCCAATGATTACTGACTAAAAGTCAGCAACCCTTACTATCTGGGAGATAGTATCTCCCCTTTGCGAGTACAAAGGTTTTACGATACCTCATGCGGCGTGGGGAGTGCTCGGTGTTCCCAGAAGGGGAAAGAAATTTTTTCCTGAATCCTAAAATCGCCGAGAGGACAGAATATTTTGACTTATTAATACTATTGAAATATTAGTTAAAACTTGTCGCAAACATCTAAATATTGCATTGTTAGGCGAGTACGAACGATTCCCAAAATTTCAAAGCTCTAGCTTGATGGGAAGTTGGTTAAATTAACGATCGAAAATTTGATGACACACACACACCAATTGAAATTCAGAAAAACGTTTTAATATATCTCACAGCTAAGACTTCATACATGTCACGTGATGACATTGAAACTTAGCTCGATTTATCTGTAGTGGCTCCCATTATGTGGATTCGAATTCGCGATGAGGCTCTTCAGCCAGAACTTGCTCTCTGCAAAGAGCCCTATTGCAAATAGATACTGATTTGTTTCAAGGCTCATTAGCAGTACTAATTCGTCAAAAGTGGGTCATTTGATATATATATATACAGAGAGAGAGAATAAAATTTTTGTCATCCATAAAGATGTATTGGAAGAAAGAAAATGTACTTTTAAAATTCAATATATCTCAGATCTATCTTTGAGTTTTGAAAATAAGTAAAGTAATATATAAATGTAAAAGCATTTAGCATAATTTAATTTTCACAAACACAAGCTTAGTGAGTATTTAATTATTTAGTGAAATATTTAATATTTTGCTATAAAAATTATTATTATTATGTAAATGAATATTTTGCTGTTTGTAAAAAATTGCAACCAAAAAGGATATTTTATACCTTCCAATGATAGTAACTTTACATTTGTCTATTTTCAAAGATAAAATAGAATAGATTCTATATATAACCAATAATTACTACTAAATGCAAGAACGTTAAGACTAACAGTGATGGAAACTATATATTGAATGTTTTGTAAGATAATAATTTATAAATAAAGTGTATAAATTATTGTTGTATGATATTTGAATGTAAAATATTTTGACACATGCTGCACAAAAAATAGTTAATCTTGTTAGGAAGTATCAACGTTGAGGAACCCATCTAAGCCATTTGTACTAATTAATATTATATTGTACACAAATTCATAAACATCTGGATATTTTTAATAATTTTTACGGTAATTGCGTTCTGAATTGAAACTGAATAACTTTAATTAAATCTCACCATTTTATTACTGAAATTTTTTTAAAAAAAGATTATTTTACTACGTAAAGTTTGGTATCGAAATTATCAAGTACTTAATTATCGTAATAAATTTTTTTAATAAATTATTAGTTTTAGGTAACTAATATTTAATTATTAACAAAATGTTTAAGATTATCAAAAGTTAAATAAGACTTAGCAAATGGTTTAAATGAATAATTTAGATCTAAAATTTAGGTGAATTTAGCAAACATTAAATAAAATAGTGCAAATTTCAAAATTAAAAAAAAAGTTAAGAATTCAATTAATGAGGCATAATATAGAATGATACTTTATAATAAATTAAAAATGGAAAGAAATATTTTCAAATATAAGTTGAAAAAAAAATCAGTGTTTAGGAGGGGGAGTTATCAGATATATTTAGAATGTTAAAAGAAAAATTCTCTTTAACAAATCTTTTCATCCTAGTATTTCATTAACTGAATGGTGAAAGATATCTTCATATACATTTATAAATGTTACAACCAAGACCTGTGAACATATCGGTGTCATCATTAATGAAAATGGTGCATATGAATTTCTCATATTAAAGATTTATTTAAATAATTAAAATCTTGCTTTTTTTGTTAATGTAACTTTATTGACTAATGTTTCCTTGCTTTTTGAAAACGATTCTTCATTTTTTAAAACAATTAATTATTTCTAAACGAGGATTTTATTTATCATTTTTCATCTAATCTACGTTCTAAAGACATAAAATTACATTAATTTTCCACCCAACTGTACCTCGAGATAAAACGAAAACGTCGACAAAATCTCTCAAATGTTATAAAGCATAAAAATACACCGCAGTTACACAGAAATTCAATTAATGTGAAATTAACACGCTAAAAATGAATGACAAATATTGCCTGATATAATCACGTGACGACATTGTTTCCTCGAGGGGTATGCAAACAGTGAAAAGACCGGAAATGACGTATTCTTTCATGTGAACATGATAAAAATTACCATCGATCGGTAAGACCCTTCTTCAACTTCTTGACGCGACATTTTCTTTTTCATACCTTTTACTTTCAACCCGTGACGATCAACGAAGCTATTTATAGCGTTTAATCCAGTTAACAAATTCCGACCCCCTCTTTTATGAATTCTGCAATCATTTGCTAAGTATCTTCTAACGTCTTTCTCAGCTCAATGGTCCAAGACAAGCGCTGTACGTAATGCAATTATCTTCTTCCAGTTCTCCTCCTTTCTTGGCTATTTTTCCCTGTCTTCGAGTTGGTCACTGTCTGCTTGAGTTACTTCAGAAGTTTTCTAGATCGTAAAGGGTTCAAAAGCTACCAGTAAAGAAGAAGAATATCTTTGTATAATAACAGCTAAAGGAAATAGAGGAAGAAGGAAAGGAAAAAAATTGTGGATTCTTCAAAAAGAATCTTCTGGATCTCCTCTTTGCGTTGCCCTGAAAACACGCCTCATCGCTTTTGATGCAGACATTTTTCGGATAAATTTGTGGCAACGATTCTGCTGTTATGGTTACGGAAAATAAAATGACCGAAGCAAGTCGATATTTACAAAGGGAATGCTGAAGAAGGAATTCCTCGTTGGAATTTTGGAATGTTTTATTTTTCTTTCCGGATATTTTAACTGTACATTTTATTGATATTTGTCATTTGCCATTTTTTCTCTTCGCGTGAATAAATTTATTAATACGATGATTAAAGTAAGTAATTCTTGTTACCTGAGCTCGCGCGCGGGTGTAAAAATAACGGGTTGAAAATTTTTACTTTTTTTTTTTCGTATTGATTTTACGCTAGTTTCATCTCGTTCAAAAAGAATGAAACATCAATATTTGTACGAGAATACCATTTAATATTTTTAATTATTCTCTCGAGCATGGGAATAGTTTTGTAATGGTAAATAGTTGATTAAACAGTTTACAAAACCAGAAAAAGTCAGAACATCAAGGTAAAACTGTAAATTCTGAAGTTTGAAATATATATATACTATTCTCCTATCCATAAGGGTAAGCATGAATATTTTGAATTTACATTGATATATTATTAAAAATACAACTGAACTATTAATGCATTATATATTAAGAATTTAACTTGTTTTAATGAAACTATTTCTCATTACCTTTACTATATTTAAAAAAACTGTAGAGATTTTAAAACACGCTCTCCAACTATATTTACAATTATAAATCATGAATACCTCATTGTGTAATTCATTTCTTTTTAATTCAGCATGTGTTTCAATTAAAAAGTATCTAAATCCAATTAAGTGATTTTATACGACACTAAACATTTTGAAGTATACAAATAAATTATAATTTATATAAAACATGAAAGAAAACTTGTAAATTAAATTTTAATTTATTCAATGGAAATTTTTATTTTAGAAGGTAAGCATGATAACAATAAATCTCAATGCTTTTTTTTTATCTGAATAATCATATCTAAACCTAGAGATAATCCATTTGTTCAAATTATTGAGAGTCACTGCTTCATTTTTGCTCTAGTACACTAATATTGTAATAAATATTTATATTTTTACCAAGATTCATGTTCGTAGGAATAGTAATTTATTTAAATCTACTACTTAATGTGAGAAACATTAAAATATAGAAAAAAATTATCATTCTACATAATATTTTCTCACATATCAGCATGATTATTTGCTATATATATATATAATTTCTATGAGTGATGTTCCGAAAGTAAATTCCGTCATTTTTTTTCAGGGAGTAGATGGTACACCAGATGAAACAAAACCGCCATAAGAATCCACAACCATTGCTGGTTCAACAACAGAAGTAGCACCAGGGGAGGAGGAATGACGAATTCGCAGAGTGACGGAAAAAAAAGAGACTAGAAGCAAACCAGCGTGCCCGAGTATAAACCAACGATTCCAACGATTAGTGTCGATTCCAACAGACCTTGAGTGACGAGATCTGAGTATACATATTTCGAACGTCTCACCTCACATTTGATTTAGTTCAGTTTAGTGATTCTATCACTCTTGCTCATTCCTCTATCTCCTCCTACATCTAATCTCTCTATTAACTCTAACCTCTAAAACTCACTACTCTTCTTTGTAATATTGATTTACAGAAGCAACTGTTCTTCCACAAAACCAGGTTCTCATATCAAGTAGCCCATTAAGTAGAATCAGAAGTTAATTAAAAGGGAAATACGCTTGAAAGACCAATGCAATTTTGTGAATTAAAAATTAATCATCCATACACGAAACATTTGAAACTATATTCCGTTGTAAAATGCATATCGCTATACGCACGAGTAATATACATTCTTCAATAATAATTCATGAATTAAAAAAAGGATTTCTGTTCATTATTCATGATAATTTCCATGTCAAAAATAAATGTTTATGCAAATGGATGTAATAGCAATCTATATCCGAAAAAAAAATTTCAGTATAAATTAGTACATAACTATTATTAATCAAAATAGCTGCTCTCAGGGTTAAATTCCTTTTCTAGTACTAAATAGTTCACTCAGAGCTCTGATTAAAATTAGAAAACTTATCTCCTAAAGAAATACAAAAAAAAAAAAGTTGTACAGAATTTTCCTCGTACAATACTTTTGAAATGCTTTAAAATACCATCATTCAGTGACCCCTTTTAATTATACGATCTTAATACATGACATTCGGGAAATAGAATATTTTAAAAGTAAATAAAAGAAGTTATTCCATGTAAGTTTATATGCTATATTTCTTGTATCTTTTTTTAAATATTTTATTATAACAACTAATAGCAATAAGTGAGAAAGATGGCTAAGCTAGCAATCTAATCTCTTCTTTTCCATACCGCATTGTTTGAGGAAGTTGAAATTCTTGCCTGCTACACATGCCATGCCTCATGTTCTATATGATTTCACCGACCATCTAATAAGTCTCTCACATCATACAAGATGCACAGACCTAAGCAATTGAATTAATGAATTGCTTTTTTAAGAATTACACATTTAGAGCAGGTCTAGTTTCAGTAATTTGTATTAATGTATTTGAATATTTATGTTAAACACATTGAATAACTTAAAAGGAGTTTCATATTTCTTAAACATTATTATGAATAATGCCACATTTTAGCTAGGCCATTTAAATTACTGTTTCTGGATCAGTCTCCTGTAAAAAAATTAGTAGATTCCTAATTAAAAATGACTTAATTTGAACTGCTATATTAGTTAAAATCTAAAAAAAATTTAAATTGCTTTAAATTTACTATTTTGCTTTGCAAGTCTTTCATAAACTAAGGTGATTAAGTAAAGAAAACAAAAATTGAGTAAATTAATGTTTTTTATGATATTAATTTCTAATATTTTTAGCCTATAAATTTGATCAGAAAAGCATATTAAAACTTTTTTTTCTCAGGGAAGGCTTTAAAAACATGATATGTACAGGAAGTGTAAGTAAAAGCTTTAGTATTTATTAAGACAACGACAGCATCTAAAAAACTTTAGGATTCATATCTTTCAGCAATTGGAAAAGATAAGAAATTTATGTAAAAATAATACAATAACATTTGATGTCATAAGTTTAATATTTATTCATTATAGCAAACATCTTTTATCGAGTTATCTATATCTAATTTTTGATCTCCAAATGTTATTCTTAATGTTCAGTAAAAATTGTGTTTTATTGGAGGTATATACTTTAACAAATTCATCACGTCTTTTTTGCTTCTTTTGAAATTAGGATACAGTAAAGATTGATTATATTTTTTAAGGTTGCTGGCCTACCTATTATTTTTATAGCAATTACATGAAAGGTATCATCCTCCTCAAAATTATATTTTTATACCCTTACAATAAATCTATTTTTATTAATTTAAAAAGAGCTTTTAGGTATAAAAGAAGGATTATTTAATGCTTCTGATAACACAATAATTTTCACAATCACTTCAATATAATATTTTCTTATGTTTCAATCAAACTTTATGCATTTCAAATTAAAAGAAAGCATTTGCATAAATTTCACAAATAATTAGTGTTCTTTTCAAGTTCGTATCGCAAACAATTCTACAAAGCAGATGTATCAGTTACAGTTAATATTAATTTACTGTTTTTCAGTATTACCAACAAACATCGAAAGAAGAGTAATTATTTAGTTTTTATTTCAAGTTTATGTGGAAAATCAATCATAAAAAGTGGATTTATTCACAAAGGCTTCCAAAATTATTATACAACATATTCAGAAGCAATAAAAAAAAGGCTTTCTGACCTAGAAAAAAAACAAAGCAACGAGTAAATCCTTTTGTAAGTAAGAAGAATATTATTTATTCCATTAAAATTTACAAAAATCAGAAAATATCAAAAAATGGACTTGACCTCATTGGCTCTTGAGTGACTGCTAGATCACTGATTGATTGAGCTAACGCGTAGAATACAGCTCTTCGAGAGGCAGCATATTTTTCAGAGTTTTACTAATAATACATTAAGTTTTACTTGGATTTTTTAATGGATTACGGGGACAATTTTATGAAATTAATAAATTCACTACACAGTCGTAGTCTTTATATATGTGTTTATTTATAATTGCACAAATCCTTAATTTGTAAATCATTAACCATTATTCTACTGTAGATCGATCTTCCAACCAATCAACTATGGACTGATTTCGAACAAATAATGCTAATGAACAGCCTCCTCAGCATCTCTGGTATTCCCAATCAGTAAACTCGATGAATTTTATATGCATTTGCATATCAAGAAGCATATAAAGCATAATTTATTTTCATATAAAGCACTTAAATTAAGATAAAACACGTGGTTAATTTACTTTGATTTAGAAAAAAAAATCCTTTAAATTTAATTCTAATTTATTTTATTTATTTGTTTAGCAGCTGAAAATTTAAGTCATATTTAAGTAAAGAACAAACTCTCAAGTGAATGCTCATGCGTTTCTTGAAATATATCAGCACATTTATATATATTTTTTTCTTTACTATTCTGTTTTCTTTCACTTAGCATTCCATTAGTATTATTTTTATATGGTTTTAAAAATAACTTATAATATGATACATATTGTAAATCTTTATCTACGTAATCGCCAAAAGGCATTTTTTTATGATTATTTCACTTATTAATGTAGGAAACTAGCTTGGACTGATTTCCTACATACATATCTGACATTTTAGAAAAATGCTTTACATTTCCTAAAAAAGTAATTAAAGGTTTACAAATTTTGAAATTTCATTAAAAAATAAAACTATATATATCTCAATAACAATTTCAAGTTCAAAATAAATAACAAATCAGAAATTGCTTAAAGCTGCTTAATTATAAGGAAATTTTAATGTTTTTAATTTCATTCATACTAACCCGAATTCTCTAAATTATTTATTGTAATATCCAATAGATCTAAATTACAGCTTTCCTAATGCTAAATGATTCTAATTTCATCAAAAGAAAATGATCCAAGTAATTATTTCTCAGTGTAAGATTTCAAAAATCTAAGATTAAAATTTTAAAATTAATTAATTGTTTCTTCAAAATAACTAACGCAGGAAGACTAAAAATTTTGGGTAAGAATACAATAGTCACATAAAAAATAGATTTCTATCTAAAATCTTTTACATTTTTAATATGTGTTCTTCGGGAAATGAATTATACAAATGAAACTCTTAACTTTCATAATCAATTTTAATTATCTTGACTTCAATAATGCTTATTTTATTATTATTAAAGTATTATCATAATATGTAATTTAGTTTTTTTAATTAAGTAAAATACATATTTAAGTAATTGAAATTTTATTTCGTTTCTTACTCTTAATTATGTTTTATGTCGATAATGAATATTTAGAAAACTAAAACTTATCAAATATTAAAATAAAGCAATTGAAACTTAAATATTTCACAAAAATTTAAAGGAGAAATTATTCTAAAAATCAAAACGAAGCTTCATTAATATCAAACATATGTAGCGAAATTAATTAAAAATAGAAAACAAAAAAAAAAAAAAGAAAACAAAAATGACATTGAATTTGATGTAAAGCGTAATATTGTAGTGAAAATAGTAATTATATAATTGTTATTATGAGAAAAAATCTTGTTATTATATTTTAATTCTATGCTTGATAATTTACTTGGATTTTAAAAATTAATTCTAATTCCAAACTTATGTCATTTAATAATTTAAATTTTAAAAAAATCCATTACATTAACTGAAATGTGCTTAATTTTTTAAGCTATTTTACTCGTATAGTATACATTTGTATTATTATTTTTTTGTACAGCATATACTTAAAATAACGTTAAATATTTTCAATAATAAAAATCCAATTTAATTTCTAAACGGAAATAAAAATTGTGTTGTAATTTTTTTTTTTAAAAAGTTCTATGAAAAAGTCGTAACATTATTCTAAAGAAACGTTTATATATTAATTTTTTTCAAGCTTCAAATACAAACTTTGATGTTTAAATATTATCAGGCAAAGCAATTACTGTAATGCGATTAAATTCAAATGTGACAATAGATTTTATTATTTAGAGCCCAGCAACTAAAATCTATTAATAAATTTTTTTGTTTAATCAGAAGTTATATACTTATTAATTACTATTTTTTTTTTTTTTCGGAAAACAATTTATTCCATTTATTTATTTGAACAAACGTATTCGAAGGATGTTCGTTTCTTAATATCCGTAGATATTAAAGATGGCCCTTCCATCTGTTTTACTAATTAGGCTATAAAAAGAATTTACATACCGTACTATATTTCGTTAAGTATAGTTAATTATACACTAGTACATGTATTTACTTTATTTATGACCACGAGGACATTGTAATTATCTTACTAATTGTAGATGCACTTTATAGTAGAGCATATATTGATTGAAATATTTCATATTTCATACCCAAAAATATGTAGCTTAATAATACTTTACAATTTTATTTTTCCCTTCAAATTATGTGGTTGCGCTTCAGTTTTAGTTGCCTGAAAGTTATCAATTTCTTTAAATCTTCTTTGATTTCTGAACTATACTCGAGTAACTTGAAACCAATTCAGTTAGAAACTTTTAGAATCGAACAAAAGAGCGTTCTTTAAGAGTTTCTCAAATTTATAAACTGAGTCAAGAGTTCTAATCCTAACTCGCTAATTGGCGTCAAATTGACTCCGATAATGACTGTGAAACAAATAAACCGCCACGGAAACTCGAATAGCTCATTTTCTAAAGATAAGTGGTCTAAGTGAGAATATGGATAGAAATCGTAATGTATCCATTTGATGTTGTTGATTTTTTATGTGTGATAAAAGTTGGTTGAAAGAAGTTAATCATTTATTTTTAGTAGTTTTCATAACTCCCCTGAAAATGTCAATAACATTTTTCTCAATTTTTTTTTTTTATGTTGTGGAAGGTTGACAGATTATCTGCTAAATTAACATCTCACTTAACTATAAATAACATGTTTGCTTATAAGGGAGACCCACTTCATGGGTTTGAACACAGTTAAGTGACAAGGATAACACCTGAGCTGACATCCCACTCTTCAAACTTCCATACTTCGCCAACACGAAGACTTTGATCCCCGACAGATTTGACGTAGATGAACCTCACAACATGATTGGTCATTAGTGGAATCAGGAAACGAATACGCAACTCGACCCAAAGAAAGACAACCACAAGTTCATGACCCTAACCATTCGGATACAGAGATTATAAAAATACTAACTGCAACAAAACATAAGAAAATAAATACAAGTTATTTTTATTAAAATTCATTTATTATTTTTTGGTAATTTTATTTTACAAATAAATTGAATATTTGTAGCGATGTAACAAAAATCGATAATAATTGCAAAAATGTATCTGCAATAATATTTTAAGAGATGTTCTCTTTAAATAGAAATTTCATGAAGTAAAATTTATAGCAATAATTGAAAAAAATAGTCGGATTTTATTTTATCACTTTTCCTTTTTTTAAAAAGTAAATATTTTCCAAAAATCAGTAGCTGTAAATCGAGTAAGTTAATTCATTCACTTTAATTTATAGCGCATTTTTATGAACGAGCCCAACTGATAATCTCAAGAGTTAAAAAAAATATCACTTCGAAAGAGCTTTTTTATATACATATATAAAAAAAAAGAAGAGAGAGCAAAGAAAAGAAATGATTAAAACACAAATTAGTTCGCCTCCAAAAACTGAAAGAAATTATTACTTTTTTGTTCTGCGGATGAGTTTTTTTAAAGATTGGGATAAAACAATTTAAATGAAATGGATATTTTCTTTTACGATTATTTTAATCTACAACAATTATCTCTTGTTTTCTGCTGAGAGGAAGAGATTTCTAATTCAAAGTTAATTATAAAATTATTTAAAATAAATAATTAGTTTTACTTGTATTTTTCATTTGTATATATAGGGTATCCCATAAGTTATCGTAAGTATTTCAAAAAATCATAAGAATTGAAGGAATTGGTACACTTGAATGCGATTTGCGGAATAAGTTATTCTCACGAAAAAAAGGGCATTCTTTTGTTTTAGTGTAGGAAGCAAATTGCTGGAAATATTCAAATCAAGATTTCCATAAAATGCAAGATGAACGATTGTCAATGTTAGAACAATCCAAGATTTAAACAAAATCTCTGTTAAGAATAACAAGTGTTTAACTTTTACAAAGCAAAATTATTTAGAATGATTATTCATTAGCATAAAGTAATTATACAAATAAGCTTCATACTCCACAGGAGTCATTAATATCAAGAAATATATATATATATATATATATATATATATACACTGCTGTTTGTAGAAAATGCAACACCATGAAAGAATCATCAGAATCAAATGAAATTTAATGCAGAAACGACTTGTACTGATACAAATAAATGATGAAATTTTCAAAACAAAAGAAACAAATTAAGCGTCCGAAATCAGTATTTGGTGCAGCCACCATGCGCTCCAATAAGTGCTGCTATACGACGTGGCATGGAGTCAAACAGATGTTGAATATCTGCTTGAGGAAGAGAATTCCATATCGCTTGTATGCGCAACCAAAGTTCGTCTTTGGAAACTGCAGGACGCGGATCACGAGCGAGACGCCGACCAACCATATCCCACACGTGCTCAATAGGCGACATATCCGGTGAATAAGCAGGCCAAGGAAGAAGTTGCATGCGTTGTGCTGAACAGAAGTCTCGAACAGTCCGCGCAACATGTGGGCGTGCATTATCCTGCTGAAAGATAGCTCCAGGGATGCCTTGAAGGAAAGGAACGACTTCGGGCTGTAGCACTTCACGGACGTACCTGTTGCTATTGAGATTACCCTCAATTCGTATCAAATTGGATCGTCCATGATACGAAATCGCACCCCAGACCATAACTCCGGGTGTTCGACCACTATGTCGTTCAATAATACACTCAGGAAGGCAGCGTTGACCGGCATAACGTCTAACACGAACACGGCCATCATGGGTCCACAAATTGAAGCGTGATTCATCTGAAAAGACAACTTGGTGCCAATCAGCTCGCCTGTCTCTGTGCTCAAGAGCCCACTGCCGACGCAGCCGTCGATGCTTCGCCGTGAGGGGAATCCTGTATAAAGGCACCCTTGCACGCAATCCACGGCGCAGCAGACGACGACGAATTGACGAAGCCGACAATTGTACACCTGTAGCAGTAGACCAACGTGCTGCCAGCTGCCTGGAGGAAGCTGTGCGATCATTCACCGCCATGCGGAGCAGGTGTCGATCATCGCGCTCTGACGTCACCTTCTGTCGTCCAGTGCCTGTTTTTCGAGTTGTTCGGTGCTCGTCGGTCCACTGCTTCCAAACTCGCATCACTGTGGAACTGTTCCGCTGCATGCGAGCTGCTATTGCGCGATAGGAAAATCCTCCTTCTCGAAGGCCGATTATCCTCCCTCGTTCAAACTCCGTAAGTTGCTTGAATTTCTTATTCTTCCGTCGTGGAGGCATACTCAGGTCTCACTAAACGTTTGCCACTAACAAATAATCATAGACTTTTTTCAACGTCCCGCTACAGCACTTTATTTATACGCTTTCAGCATCAATTCAGAGGGCGCTGCGCGCGCCGCGCACGCGCGATGGCTCTGAAACTTTATTAATTTGCATAATATCCTATAATTGACATTTACTGCGAATTTCATTTGATTCTGATGATTCCTTCATGGTGTTGCATTTTCTACAAACAGCAGTTTATATATATGAGACGAGTTCTCAGTGAAGAACCATTGATTAGCGGTCGGGGTACAAATGAATGACCCTCTCATTCACTGGACCGAACAACTTCTGATTTTTGGCTCAGTTTTTACGCTAAGCCCCAAAAGGACCGTAATTGCCTATTTTTTGAGAACTTGAAGGACTTCATTCGCAAAGAAATATCCTACATCCGTCCGGACATGCTACATAATACAGTTAACTGTGTTGTCTCTTGTTTGGAAATTGTCATTTGGGGTTTTAAAAGACACAAGCGATACTCTAGCGATGTGATATACGTATAAACTTTTGCCTGCATACAATAAACGTAGATTTCTGTGGAATTCTGATGTGTGCAGCGTCATAAATTTCAGCTAGTTTTTTCTCTCTCCATTTAAAATATCTTTAGCCATGAGAATAACTTTGTCGTTAACCACATTCCAATGGACTATTTCTTATGCTTTTTATGACTATTGAAATACTTATGAACTTATGAGTCATATCATATATATATATATATATGATATGACTCATAA
>BMAW01087746.1:563440-576177 GCA_019974015.1 Nephila pilipes
CTCCGGGGGGGGGAGGGCGATATTTTATTTTTTTTCGAAATATCACGCAAGCAATATATTTTTTCTTATTTTAGTTAAAAATGAAAAGTACAAAATTTTACCAAGATGGAATAAAACTGTAGATTTTATTTAGCTAGAAAAATGTTTCTTTAACCCTATCTTTTCCTGCAAAGTTTGATGGTGCGTAATGTTATTCATTTGTTTCGTAGCGTATAAAAATAAATTATATGGCGAGTCGACTCTAGAGCTAGCCACATATAGTTAGCCATGTGAAAAAAAATGGCATTTCCAAATTAAAATTTGTCACACGAATTGCTCCAGTGCCTTGTTGGTACTCGTAGCCCCTGACACAAACACTCTTACAGTCTTCTGAGCTCTCTGGGCGACCGAAACACCTGAACAATTGGAGTTTCATCTCCAATTGTTCAGGTGTTTCGGTCGCCCAGAGAGCTTTTTAGCTTTTAGCTGTTGGGTTGTTCTGACCAATTATTTTCTTTTTCTTCGGTGTTACTTCAATGGGTTAAGAATTGATATCTTACTAAACTTATTTAGCTTATATAAATTTAATTACCCATCTGAAATTCCATTTCAACAACTGTGGAAACGTCTGTTATACTTACCAAAGAAAGAAAAATCAGACTCTTCATTATAATATGCTATATATTATACCTATTCTTCGCACGGAGGGATTGAAAAAAAAATCATTAATCCTGCTAGCAAGCGTACAATATTAAACATATATGAATCTGAAAATTTATTAAATTTATAGTTTCCATTCCCTTGGTGTAGATAGTTGTTAAGCAAAAATTGTTCTGAAAATGTTAGTTAAATTATAAAAGATACCTACAAATAGAATATGTTTTAGCTTCTCAAGTGATAAATAATTATAACATTAAACTACGAAACAATTAGGGAAAAAAATCGTTGCATCTGCTGGAAAATTGCTAACTAATGCAGCACGCTCAAAAAATACACTATGAATTTAAAAAAATGTGGGAATATGTTCCTTTCCACAAATCAGTGATGCACCTTAAAAAAATTTAGTAATATAATCAATGGGATGGATTTATATAAAAGACAAAATAAAAAAAAAAAAAAAACCAGAAATCAAAAATGATGAGGAACTCAGTTTGATAACTAACATTAAGCTGATTGTATGATTTTATAAAACTTTTATTTACAACAAAAACATACGATTGAAGTACAATTTATTGTAGAAATATTTAATTGGAGATTATCTTTATATGAAGAGAATTCTTCCGAACACATAGGTGTCTGATCACAAAGGCGATTTGAACAGGAATGAACACAAAATGAGTTCCTTCCAGTGCCGACATTAAATGATTGTAGCCGAGATTTGCCGTGGGAAAGAATTTGGGAAGAGAAAGTAAAATCACACCGTGGGGCATATTAGATGGTATCTTGTTCATACAATTGGACTGAAAAAAAAACTTATGTGACTCCTTTATTTTGTAATCGATTTAAAAAAAAAAAAAACACAAGTGCGTTGGAAAACACGTTAAAATGTACATCTTTTGAGCAAAAAAGTTTTGGAAATTTTTTTTGCGTAAGTTGGAAAATATGGAAATATAATGTGAAAGGGGATTTTCGAATAATAATAATAAATAAATTTGAAAAAAGAAAATTTTGTTGATGGTAATATGTTTATATGACTCCGTCTTCACATCAGCGAAACTTCTTAAAATATTTTGGTGCCACACGATCAACGGGGTGATACGATTTTTTAATTCGATAAAATTGCTTATAAGCGTAACATAGAAACATTTTAATAACTCATTAATGTTATACATATTTAATTTAAAACAATTTATTCAGTCTCTTCAAAATACATGAATATAGTTTGAGGATTTTATTTCTTTGTTACATTTTATGCAATTAAATTAAAATTGTGGTGTTTGTCCATTTTATTCGGCTCTTGCGCCATATTTCAATTTATTAAATTAAACCTAAGCGCCAAAACGCAAAATGAGGAAACATAAATAGGAAATATTTTACCAATCCTCTCGTTGTTGATTTCAGGACTATCTTTGATAGTAACCACGTAGATTAATGTGGTTAGTGGAAACCAGTTCAATCCACAAAACTAACCAAAAAACTATAATAGTAACAATACTCGGGCTGCCAATCCTTATCTTCTATCTCTCTCTTCATTTTGAATTCATTGTTTATCATTTATATATCTTTCGCTTCACTTCATTTCTACCTACATCTAATTTACCTAATCACGATTCATTTTGGTTGGGAAGAAACTGTAATATAATGCAATTAAACTAGATAAAAATCGCCGAGATTAGAGAAGAGAAATTCGCGAATAGCCGAAAGTTACAAAATAATGATAAAATAAGTATAAAAAAAGTATTACGTGATACATAGTTAGGAAAGATAATAATTAATGTGCGTTTTGAATAGAGATGATTTTTGAATTCTTCAACATGGCTCCTATAATTTTCATTCAGAATTTCTTCATCGAATTTTGGAGACAAAGACACAAAACCTTCTTCTCGAGTTAATAAAGAAAAAAAAATCTAATTAGTATAGGTTGACAAATGTATTAATGGTATATGTTATATCAATGCGGAAGTAATAATTCATTTGCAATTTGATATAAACATTAATTATTTAAATTCTTGTTATATGAATTTAAATAATCAGTAAGGAATATGATGTCAATTCTCAAATTTATCAATTGCTGAACAGACATGCCTATGAGGTTTATATATAAATTTCAAGAGTACTCTGTGAAATGAACAACACACTCTTATCAGCCATAATTAATCCTGAAATTTTTACTCCTATAGATTTCAGGAGGTAAATCATTTCAGAATACGAGTTAAGAATTCAAGTCCTCTAAAGTCAGAAACAGATATTTTTCAATCATTGAATCACATCTTTTTTTTTTTAAATGTTACTATTCTACTGTACCGAGTTATAAATAATTTTTGTATTATATACACGCATATAATTATTTTATCCTACGTGATATCCATATAGTGCGTGCATTTTTTAAAGTTTAACTCTTGTTGTATTACATTAAATTATTTATAAAAACGTCTAAAGCTTATTTTTAACTGTATATCACAGACATGCAGTTTTTAATTACATATGTAAAACATTATAAGTTCAGAATCATTTAATGAATCCTATTAACTTACTAATTGTTTTCTGTTTGAAATTGCTAAGAAAGTATAAAAATAGTTTTTTTAGTATCATACTAACAAAAAATATAGATATTTAAAAGTATCATAACAACTGACTTATGAACAGATCTATATAATCAACTTTTTCGTAAAACTTTCTGAATAATTTTATCTTAGAACAAAAGAAGTGTGAACTGTTCCTACTTAAGCTACTTTGAACATTTGCACAAATCAGCTCATTACAACTACCTTCTTTTTCAAGTTATTTTAAGTTTTATTTTGTTTCAAAGAACATTTTATGTTGCGAAAATATAAATGTTTTTTCGTCTGCTTTCATTAAACAAACTTTCTCTTAAGAAATTCCACAAGTGGAAATTTAACAAATTTAAATCCTGTAAACTAGAAATCAGTTTACAGTTTTTAACTTGACGATAAATATATTCATATAAGTCTTAGAATAAAAGATAATTTTTAGAATTTTTCTTCCTAGCTAAAAAAATTAACTTCAGTAACGAACAATAAATATATAACAGTAACAAAAATTTCGTTAACCTATTTGTAAACCAAAAAAGCATCTCCTGTGTAGGAAGAATATCTATAGGCTCAAATTTTGCAAAAAGCAAGACTAAGTTTTTCACAAATGTTTCTAGATTAAAAGTTAGTATCTGATTATCAACATAGTTTTATAAATACATCTTATGATGTTTTAATCTGTAAAGTCTTCTTAAACATTTTATCAAGCTATGTCTGATATGATTAATAAAATGAGACTTGACTTTCATATTTGCTTCATACTTTTATATATAAGATAAAATAGAATCAAATAATTTAGGAATTAATGCACATAGTAATCAAATTTTAACGATATATATTTTTAAATATGCATACATAACTTTCTTTAATGCGGCCTTTTACTTTACAGTTAACATAATGCTGAAAGTTCACGTTTTATATATATCTAACTTTTAGCATATTCTATGTAAAAGAACACACGCATTTAATGGAATTACACGTAAATCACAATGTATTTATATTCCATTTGCTAGAAAATATATCTCTTGTTACATTCTCTAATCATTAAGCCTGTTGCTCAAATTTCTGCACCACAAGGAATCCAAATATGCATTATTCTCGGTTCTTTGATTAACGGAAGCAATTCCGTTCAAACATCATCATTCCGTTCAAACTTACACCATTACGTCCCGAACGGTGACTGTCACTGATAGCAGGAAGAGCGCGAAGACCGATTCTCCGATGTCGAAGCTAATGATGTCCTCTTCCCTCATCAGGAATTTGAGAGATGAGCTTCCTCTAAAGTTTGGGAGAGCTCCGAGAAATCAGAGTCCGAAAATAAATCCATCTTTCGACTATTCCCCCTTACTAATTAGTTCGGGCGAGAAATGAAATAACAATAGCTTTGCTCTAATTAGCTTTCTAGAACCCTAATCCTAAAGCAATTAGCCACAAACCGAATGTGTCCTCCCTGCGAAGCTTCGGTTTTCGAAAAAGAAGTCTCACTCGCGCCATCTTATCCAAGGATTAAAATGGGAGCTACTCATACCGAATGCAATTTTCATTACAATTGGTGGTCCTCGATCTGTTTTCATTGTTTCGATAGGGCAATTAGAGGGAAAACCCTTTTTGAAATTCCCTTTTAAAGAGATTTTACACCACTCTTTTATAAAACACATTTTGAAGGAAATGCTTTCTTACTTTTACCTCCGACTGAAGCGTATCCGACATTTCGTTAACGAGATAAAACTGTTGAGAAAATGTTTATTTGAGCTTCGATTTTAATGAAAAGGTTTTAGGGTCTTAGCTGAATTAAATATGTAGAGTGGTTAAGAAGATGTAAATCACATAGGATTGATTTTGATTCTCGATTTTAATTAGGTCTTTTAAAGAAGACAAAATTTAAGGATTACATAAAGTATAACGTAATATATTCTTTGAATTTAATTTTGGAAAGGATGAAAAAAACGACTTAATAAATAGAACCTTAGTCTAGGTATTTAGTTGTCTCTTCATAACTAGAAACTGCAATGAATACAGCTAAAATACTTGCGTATAATGAGATAGTTTATCCTTTTATACATAGATCAAATTTAAAGCGACACAAAAAAAAAAAAATTGGCACTTTCAGGGGGGAATATTTTGATTTAGCATAACATTATAAGTTCGTATTTGCTATTAACAACAAAAATTATTTATGAGGGATTATTTTTTAGTTACGAAGGAACTTTGTACTTCTTAATTTTCCAATTATTTATCATTCACTATTTTTTTTAAATACGAAATGTTTCTATTCAATGTTTTCATTTGATAATTTGACCTCGGTAGCCTACTATTCATGTTCGCGGAGTCGTGCCTGGTGATTTTTGTCGAGTCGTAGGTTCGAGCCTTGATGCCACTAAAGACCCGCCGTGTAAAAGGGGGCTGATGCATGCTAAATCTGCCGAGTCTCAAATTCCTCCTGTTAGAATGGTGTGGAAGTTTGGAGAGTGAGGTACCAGCTCAGAAATTATCCTAGTTACTTGACCGAAGCTCAAAGTAAGCGGTCCGTCGCCAATAGTCCTCGTGTTGCTTCTAGAGTAACGTCAATAAAATCAATGAATAATTTGATAATTTAAATAGCATTCTAAAGTTGCAATTTCTTAAAATTATTTTTATTGTTAATAAGTTACATAAATATTGTCAAAAATGTCAAATAAATTATTTTTATTACATTGACTAGTTATTTTAAAATTTCACAACTGAAAAACTATTTGGTGCATTTTATCTTCAAAACAATCGTACTTGAAATTAAAAAAAAAACATTCTTTCCTTATTAATAATTTAATTAGTAATCATTTGTTGAATTTCTTTATCTTATGCATAAATACCAAAAGGAGTTCTATAAAAACGTTAATTTATGTTTTCAAATACCAGGAAAAATTTGAACTTTTATGAAAAGATGACGAACATTATAATAATTCCAAAAACTATGAATATTTTTCAAATTTTTTGGTGTATGATATAAATATATATTACAGATGACTCATATACCGGATTTCAAGAAGAATGAACAAAAATTAAGAAATTTTAAGATTTTGAATCTCATTTCTCCTTAATTACTGTTTCGAAGAGCCTTTTCCGATTAAACAAATAAAGCTTTATTAGTAAAACCAGATTCTTAAAGTTGTATATATAAAGTGTTATATTATTATCATGTACAATATTAAGAATTATTTGTCGAAGATTATATTACATAAAAATTGGAGAAAACTTCAAAAGATTAATTTCTTCTAAATGGGATTGACATGGTACATGAATAAATATATTTAAAGAATATAAAGTGAAATTGTTTTAAGTTTGCAAAAAAGATGAAAATGCAGAGATACAAAGGAAATCTGAATTTTATCAGTTAAAACAAATTAAAAAGTAGGATTTATGATTTCTTTTTAATTTTGTGAACTTAAATTAAATATCATTAATTTTGTTAACGTAAATAAGTAATAAATATAAGCTTATTTTTCTCTTCTAGATTTCTTCAGTCAGTGTTTTTATTTGATAAGAGTTTTAGTATGATAGAAATATTGAATGAGAGAAAATAAATCTTTATCAATTATCTTCATTAATTATTATTTTTACTTAAAGTCTAAATATTACTTCATTTTTTATTTCTTTTTTAAAGCTTAGCAGTATAATATATCCTCGATATGAAACATTAAAATACTCTATTATAATAGAAATATAATAAAATACTATCATGAAAATAAAGTTTAACAATAATTATAATATATCATCGAGTATTATCGATAGTAAACCGTTTTTAATGTCTCTTCATATTCCTTTATTTTTGTTTTTTGACAGAAATATCAATGTTTGTAAATAAATTGTATCAAATTTTTACTTTTCAAATTGTAAGAAGAATTTGTAACAATCAACGCGCGTATTTTTCCTAAATAAATCGCATTATTAAAATAAGAAGCAGTACATAAAAAAATTCATATTTCTAGATTCTTGAACTCATAATACTTTCGAAATAGGACAATTTTTTTCCTTGTTGCAAAACAGATGTTAGACACACTATATTGGTTTTAAAATTGTCATTAAAATAATTCGATATACATATAGAAATAAATACTCAGATTTTAATCTTCCTATTTTTATGCTTATTGTCTGCACATAACTGATGACCTTAATTTTTTAAAAAAATTGTAAAGCAGTAGCACTGAGAATTCAAAAACATAAATTTTAAAGCAAGCCTTTTGAAATAATAATTAAAGTTAAAAACCCAAATAGCTTCCAAAACATTTTAAGAACCTTTATATTTTAAAATGTCAATACTGCGTTTCTTTTATAAAAAAAATTAAATTAAAAAAGTAGTACTAAAAATCCATTTTGTAGAATATTTATTTATAAAAGAAAATTACTTTAAAGAACTTTAATAAACAAGCAAATAAATCTTTGCGCTTTGGCCTTTTAAGAGTAACACGAAGCTTCTATCGAAAAAGCATTAAAAACTTTCCTTGCTTTTGATAAAACCGAACCAAATTTCGGGAGCTTATTTAGTGTATAGTAAAATAAATTGGCTTAGATCTAGATGGATAGTGTCTTATTTGTTCCGAAGACAAGCGAAATAAATTTTTGTTTTTAACCGTTACTAATCAAATAACTTTAAATTATGTAGTAAAATTGAAAGCTACTAATAGTTTTTACAACTGTATATTTGAAAGTATATTAAAGAAATAAGATTGAAAAATACAGTGAAATTTCGCAATCGCTTTTAGTTAAAATGTAACGTACCAGGTTCTTGCAGTTATTTTCCTTCTTAAATTTAAATCTATTTCTTTCAGAGACTACATATTAAGTGTTTTAACCCTTAAAAGTAAAATTTTCCATAAAACTTTTGACTGAATTAACTGTAGTAAATTTGAAACCAAACATAGGTATTTTTAACTACAACTGATTTAATTTATATGTACATAAAAATCTCAAAAAAATGATATCGGATTATGTAAGAAAAGTTTCAAAACAATTATGAGATTTCCCGTTTTGAACATGGTTATTGTTTTCGATTCAATTTCCATTCCTTAGAGGAAAACGCATGTTAAGCAGTTTTATAAAATATATTTTGACGAGAAAACGAGCTAAACAGAGTTTGGTAATAATCTTCAGTACTCCTTTAAAAATATGTCTTAACACAATTAGATATGTTACAAACAGATAAGTTTGTAACAAATCTTATAGTTTAGTTTTATTTTTCCTAAATCATAAAGTACAGAACACGAATACAACAAAAAAGAAACTACGAATTACTCGTACATACAGTGAGTTAATATACTAAAAAGTTAAACGTTCTATATTGCCTACTTAATAAAGAAAACATGAAAAGTATTTTATATTCCGTCCTCTATGTTTATTAAAAAATGTTATTTTCAGGTAACCCGAACATGCTACGTATCAAATCTTTTTCACAAAATCCTAAAAATGTTTTTATAGCAATTATATTCTTTATTTTATCAAAGAACGATTTAAACACATCCACCGGTGATTATGTTTTGCATTTGTTTTCACTTTAAAAGCAGTATTTTATTTCACTAAATTCTCGCCTCATTTGTTATATTTTTTATTTATGTTTGTAACCATTCAAGCATGAAAGCAGCATTCCCTTATTTTCTCTTTCTTTTTCTCCCTTCTCTAACAAAAGGGAGAGAGAAAGGGAGGCTGAGCCATCATACCCCTCCTCTTTAGAAGTCTTATCCATCCACTTTAAGTTCATCAGTTGAAGGATCTGTCGCTTGGAAAATAAAGAAGGATCCCGATTAGTGGTCCTTCCCCCTAATGCTCAAAGAAAACACTCAGGGACAAATGTTGACACAAAACAGCATGCTGGAAATTTCTGTCCGGTGTTGACACAACTTCTCAAAACTTTCCCCCGGATTAAATGGAAGGTGAAATATCTCCAGAATGGGGGTGGGTTGGTTACAATGAGGATGAGTTCTGGACAGGCTATGGCGATTTGGCTTTCATGTAAGAGTATTTCGTGAGTCGTTGTGATTGCGACTCTATAAAAACTGAGCCGACTTTGTGGAAATGACTCATTGTGTGATCAGGGTGGATTTCAGGCAATTTTAAATGCTTTCATCATTAGATGTGCTTATTTTTGTATATTAGTGTTTACTTGAAACATAACTTTTGAGGCAATAATACGAAACTGCTTATAATCGCAAAATAAAGAGAGAGAATTTTGAAAGTTCAAGGAACCAGGAACTTTTCTCAGTTAAGACAGAATGTGTGTCTCAATAATCTTAGATGAAAGATTTACTTTCCCCTAGGCATTAAAGTACATTTAAAGTAACTCAACAAATTCTCTGAAACATTATTTGAAAACTAATGATGGAAAAAGGTTGAGCACATCTCAGAAATATCAAAATATACCACTAACTTAAAATATGCTATGAGTTTTGTTGTCAGCTAACTACCTCAAATTTTAAAGATTATTTCCATAAATGGATAAACTTATTTATGTATTCGTTTTTAGGTAATTTTTCTAAATTGTGAATTGATTATAACTGTTTTTGTAAGACATGAGCTTTGTTTGAAATAAAATTTCATCATATAACTATTGCATTTTTTCATTATGTGAAATTGAATATTAGTGAAAAATAAATTTCAGTATTAATTTTTGCTACACATTTATTATATTAATAAGAAAATATATATATATAGCGTAAATTTTTCTTTCTTTTTTTTTGTTGGCAGACTTAATGGTGCTTTAAAGCTATTGGAAGTATAATGATACAAATCTCGTAATTTTAAACACTGATTAAATTACAACGATGAAATCTGAGCTACTATACCTCATTTTCCTAACCTTACTATACCAAGTGAGAGAGTTTCAAACCCAATTGTTTTTGAAATTCTGCAGCTTCCATTATTGTGACTGACTTGCTTTCGGGTGAACCAAGACATGAACCCACAACTTAACATGAATTTTGCCAACTAGGAACTTCCTTCCGAGACGAAGTACTTGTATTTGAAAACAGATGACATTTTCAAGATAAGTTTGATGTACCATTAAGTGCTACCATCTTTAAAACAGTACCGAAAGAAGTTTGACATTGATTAATTGGCTAGTTTTGATTTGGCAACTATTTGTTCTCAAATCAAAAATTGATTGCTCCCGTGTCGAGATGTTACCATAGATATGACCTAGATCACTATCACATACGAGAAATCAAGCAAAAATCAGAACAATGAGTTACTTCTGATAAATCTACACCAAAGGAAATGAAGATGGTCTCATCAGCCGGAAGAGTCATGGCGAAGATTTTTTGGGATGCAAAGGGTGTCATACTCATGAATTTGTTAGAAGAGGGGGGAATGATCTCAAGAAAATACTGCAATAAGTTACTTTAATTTTTACTCCTAACACGGGCATTTTTTAAGCAACCCTCATATCTTACCCATTGAACTAACCTCAGTTGATTATAATTTTTCAAAAATATGAACAAAACAAGTTTTAAAACAAGACATTTTTGAAGAAAACTTTAGTACATTTCTTTCATATTTTATCTTGTGATTTCATAAAAATGTTTATTTTGAATTTCATAAGGCAAAACACGCATTTTTGTCCAAAATTTTTTTCGCAATAATAAAGCTAATAATAATATAACATCTCGAATTTAAAAAAAAAAAAAAAACTTAATTGTAATTTCATGACTTTTTTTTATTAATTTCAATTACATTTATTTCTTAAATTTGTGAAATTCGTTTTTATTTTCACACATTTCGTAAGTAATTTTATTCCTTTCTAGAGATCATACTTTTTTCAGCAAACCCACCATCTCTTCTTGAAGTTGTCTATGCAAATGAACAAATAGCTTAAATAAATATATTTTCCAGTTAAAAATTATCCATGCATTTGGATGCATTCGAGAATTATTATGTGAATTGTGCAACAAATGCAATTGTGTATCTAAAAAAGAACTCTAATCACTGTTATAACGCAAAGAGGATTTAGCTCGAAAATTTTCAATTTAAATTTAGCTTAATATGTAACTTAGTAAAATTCATTTGCAAATCGCTTATAATTTCCTATCAAATTATTCTATTTACCCCACACAATCTGAGACTAACTTATATTTTAATCTTAAAAATAGTCTGTCGAATCATTCAGCTTTCGATTAAGTCGTTTGTTGTTAGATATTATATTAACGTGTAATTCAGATTTCTTGCTAACTCAGAAACTGAAATAATTACTTGAATAAAGCCAGATTTAAGCATTTCGATGCATTACATTCATTAGTACATATATTTACTGCAGAAATATTTAGATTATTAAAAATAAATGTTGTTTAGGTACTTGAAGGTATTTTCTTTACAAAAGAAAATTATTTAAAAATATGTCCTTGGAAAATTAGCTTAAAATTATAAAAAAAAAGTTACGAAATATTTCGGATGAAATAAATAACATTTGCAGAATTCTAACTAAAAATTATGGAGTAAACAAGCAAATAATGCTTAATTAAATTCCATCTTTACACTAATCAATTCAAAAAATTATTTCTTGTAGTTAAAGTATTTTATGGAAGAGAAAAAGAAAAATATATTTATAAATGATATACATTTTCCCTTTCTTCGAAAACAGCTTACATCCTTAATGTTTCTTTCTGAAAAATAATTTTTTTACAACTAATCAAAAGAATATCCGTCTTACCACGCAAAATATTATTAAGCTCGTTTCGCAAAACAATAAACGCAAACGATAATTACGAGACTCTCCCTCGATTATGACTATTTTAAGAATAGGATCGATAAAAATGACACGATTTCCTTCCGTTAACGTCAATAAGAGAGAGAGAGAGAAAGAATTGCGTGTAACCTCTTCTAAAATCAAGAATTTGGCGTGTTTCAGTTTTTATTCACCGATTCCGTTCATGTTTTGCTAATTAATCCAGCACAGATATCAAAGGTCGATATTTACATCACGAAAGACAAGCCACGAATCTTAATTCTACATTTCCCTAATTTCGTCCCTTTTTTATATTTTTTATCCCCATCTTCTTTCTCCTATTCCCTATCACAGACAGAGAGGCTTTTATTTAATTACGATCTATGGTCGCGTGTAATTAATTTCCTTAATTAAAGAGTTTGGCGCTGAATGGGAAAAGTGGGATCTTTTCGTACTCTCGTGTAGTTTTCTCAACACGAAAAATGTCATTAATAATAATAATAAAAAAGAAGTATTTTATATATTTTTTTCCTTCCTTCTTTCTCTTTCTTTGGCGGCAACCAATGAAAATTTCAATTAAATTAAATTGAAAAAAGAGAAAGCTTTTCATGTATAACATTTTACGCTTTGCAGAGAAATTCCGTGATTGGGAGGTAAAACTTAGAAGCGCTAATTTGAATGATTCAAATTGACTCGAAGTGGAAACAAAATTTAACCATTGTTTTTTTCAAAAGTTGATTTTTTTATTCATTGCTTTAATTAAAATTATTGACAATTAATCCTTAATATTAATTTGTTGATGTAAATATTATTCATATATATATATATATATATATATATATATATATATATATATATAT
>BMAW01087746.1:576187-591406 GCA_019974015.1 Nephila pilipes
ATATATATATATATATATATATATATATATATATATATATATATATCATGCAAACAAATCTATTGCAGCTAAGACAATTTATAATAACTGCAATCATTATTTAAGTATTAAATATTCAAGTAGAAATAAAATTATTTTAGAAAAACATCAAATAATTAATTAAATATTTCAAATATAAAATGGAAAAAATATTTTAAAGTGTAGTAATAATTGGAACAAAATAATTTGACAACTTGAACGTTACAAATATCTCAAACCTTTTGATAATAAACTGAAAATTCCGAAGTTATAGTTGTTTCATTACTTCATATTAAAACCATTTCAGTAAAGGGAATGAATGAAGGAATGAATTGCCATTTCTATAATAATTTAGTGGAAAGTTGCGATAGTAACGCCAAAGAGAAATTTGTGTACACAGTATCTCCTTCGTTACCTAAATTTTTGTTGCATTATCCTAATTTACCAGTATACAGTATCTCCTATTTTGTAAGTAATGGGTTATAAAGTTTGTATGGAAATACTCAAATAGCAGTGACAAAAAGTAAGCTACAAAAAATTGCGCTAAAGTAATTAAATACTACACATTTGAATATAAATCTTACACCAAGAACTCCAGCCTTCGGGATCCCGATTCATAAACATTAATTTATTTAATCTCGATACAACGTTTTCATAATTTAAAAGCATAGTATTATGGTGTACATATATACAAAGACTTTTCAATAACGATCACTCATATGCTGTAAACATAAATCTACAATTTGCAACTGAAACATAAAAACTTATATAAATAATGTATTTATACAATTATTTATAAATGTATTTATACTATACTACTAGTTTGTAACCCCTCTTAGTGATTATACTTTGGTAGTAGTTAGAGAAACTTAAAAGAAAGTTCTTCTGTATCATAATAATGTTTTATATCGATGTTTGTGTTTTTAAGTTCATTTGGTAGAATTAAATGAAATTCACGTGTTTTTTTGTCATAAAAATTAAGGATAAAGGATAAGTTTTTTTTACCAATTTATGATATTCTGTATGATAAGTTTTAGTAAATGTTTGTTAATTTTCCTACCTAAATGGGTTACCTTATTTCTTAATTATTCCTCAAATATATAATTTTTTTTAGTTTATAACTTTTACAGACTAGTAGAATTATTAGTTTTTATTTCTTAACAAAAGGGAAAAGGATATATTACTTTATTGGGTCGAATGGACTCATATCGCAAATGTGAATAGAAATATGTATAAAAATTAATTTCATACTTTTGGATGGTCTGTGTTTCCAATAATTCTTGATAAATATCACGTGATAAAGAAACATTTTCTTTGCTATTTGGTTTTCAACGGGACGTGAATCAAGTTTCATATGAATTGAAAAAGAATAAATCGAAAAATCCTTTCATCTATGCACCTGGGAGCCAATGTTTCAAATGAGTAAGAAACGAATCCAGATATAATTACATATATTATAATGAAACTAATAGTAGAGTAAATATTACTGATTAATTAGCTATCACATATGTATGCAAAGAACTAAGAGATGATCTGTGAATTTATTCTACGATATAATTAATTGAGCGCCAGTAAAAACTTTTGTTTTTATGAATATAAATCCTTCTTGCAATCAAAACAAGCTATACAAAAAAGTGCAATTTCTAAAAGAGCCCAGAAAACAGCTGAACAAATCTCACAGAAATATTAGGATAAAAAAAATATTCCAGTAACAATAAAGAAGAAACTGGCACTTGAAGCTGGTGAAAAACCAGACAATATTAAAGCAACTAAACGAGGAAAGTGGTAGAATATTTAAGAAATATCGACAAATGAAAACGAGGAGTCCTTTATACTTAGCTTTATTTTGCCAAGAACATTTAATTGTGTACTGAAAATCTTGTTTGTCATTTAAAAAGTGTATTAAGAATAATGGACGTAAAGTATAATAAATTCAAAATTTAAGAAATTCTATTATTTTTCAAGCTTTTAAATACTCAAAGTCGTTTATACAAATGAAACATTGAATGGTCGTAAGTTTAAGAAAGAAAGAAAGAAAAATAGGGACAATATTTGAGCTACATAAAATGTGCTACTAATTTAATAAACACAAAAATAGAAGAAATAAAGTTACTGAAAAATATTTTTATGATCTAGAATAAATATAAACAAAATTGAGTCTACTAGACCCATACAGATAAAAGCTTTTTTTTTTTTCATTAAGGTAGAAAAATTAATGCAAATTTCATCAACAAATTCAGTAGCTAAAGTATTCATTCTTAACAACTAGGTCACTGTACAGAATTTGGTACTGAAAAACCGGAATAGGACTATGATATAAAAACATTTATGATTAAATATACTGAAAATAAACCTACGTATTATAAAACAAATTTACTGGGCCTTATACCCAAAAAAAGTTGATAACATGGTTAAAATTTATTTATTTTGTTGAGAAACAAAAAATCAACTTATAATAGAGAAAAATCTATTTTTTCTAAAACAAGAAAACGATTTTTATCAAAATAATATCATTTTTGTGGACATCATACAAAAAGTAAAATTTTTCAGGCTTATGCAGAAAGTAAATTAGCAATCAGATTAAGAACAAGCTCCACACGTATCATAAAAACAAATACATTAAACTTGCAGATGAATTCTAACAACAATAAATTTTCGATTAATTTTTAATTACACTCTTTTAAATTAAGGAATAACCTTCTTTAATTAAAATTAACGTGTTTTGTTTAAGTGTATTATTTGGGATTTTCATTAAATAAATTAAATATTTGATTATCGTTATAGAAGTTATTTTAAGTTCTTTCTCATTTTACACTCAATTAAATTTCATTTTTTATCTAGTGCGGTCTAATTAATTTTGAAGTCTTAGAAGTTAATCTATTTAACTGTCACACTCAAAAAAAATATTACTATGATTACTAGTACAAATAAGAGATCCTAAATGCAAACAATCTTTAAAAAATGTTCGAAATACTTTTGAAATGAATAATATTTAATATGTATAAATATTAATAATAGCTATCAAAATAGCTTCCAATTCTGGTATGTTGTTACATGTCTTAATTAAATGTCTTATGATTGCATTTGAAAACATTTTTTGATGTTAAATGTAAAAAAAATTGTAGAAATCAGGATTAATCTTAATAATTCTTCATCTTTTAAATAAACAAAGTTTTTACATTGTGCGATTTTAATTATATTCAAAAGATGTAACATAGTATACTCAAAACGTCAAAAAAGGTTTTTTCCTTATTACTAAATTGCAGTAATATTTATTACTTTTTACAACCATATTTTCCATGTAAGAATTTGTAATTATCGTTATTCACTCAACGAATAATACATAGCACAGCATTTTTTTCCTACAGTACTCTTCACACAATTTATTTCAATCAATTAGAAGTACTTCTTTAGGTAAGGAGAATCAAATGAGATTAAATAACACTAATTCTAATTTTTTAAAAAATAATTCTGAAAATTTATTTTGAGAGAAAGCTTATTGACTAACCAATCTGTAAAATGTTTTATTAGACAATAAATTATGATCTTATTTTTAAGAACTGTTACATTCACTTTCCATTAGGTACATATTGATGGAACCTACTGTTTTGTTACCAACGTATATGTTTGAATATTGAACTTTTACGGATCAAAATTAAAATGTAAATACGAATTTTAAAATTATTAAATTTTTAAAACTTTTTGTCAGAGATAATACATTAATTTTGAATTCTTTCTCCAGTACATTTATTGTAATTAAAGTTTCTGAAGTAGCTTATAAAAAAAAAGAAATATTTTTCGGGAGCATTAAATCATTGCTAATGAAAAACTTTTTTTGTTCGTTTTCAAAGTAAACAAATTTAAAAGGAAAATAGCAATGACTAAGCTTCGAACAAAGCGATATAAAGCTAATAAAGAATAAAATCAATATTTAATATAATATTACCCAAATTAATTAATAACCATAAGTTCAAGTATCGAAAATGTCAAATGGATATTGATATATCTTCTAATGACACAGAAATCTCAATAACCCATATTTCCAAACCATTAACGTACTTAAGCGAGATAAAATATCGATTACACACCGGTCATCTATTGGGCCATCGCTTTCCGAACACCTGTTATGTGGGAATAGGTTTTTTTCTACAATGAACTATCTAAATTTTCAACCAGACTTTTCCAACAGGCGCCGGAGGATCACATCAATAATCCATTAATTCCTTCATTAATGGCTTCTTTTTTTATTCTCATGGCAATTCGATATGGCAGTTTCTCATCAAAAGGACATCAATAAAGGGAACGCAGGTGTCGCAATCGCTTTAGCATAAGGCTCGTTAGCAGATTTAAACTTTTAAATTCACTTTTTATAAACCTTAGTTTAGCCTTTTAAGAAACCAGCGAATTTTTAATAAAGCTTTTGGATGCTTAAGATAAATCTTGATGCGAATTAATCAGAAGACTAGATTTATATATATATATATATATATATATATATATATATATATATATATTGAAAGATGCATTGTGCTCCTCTGTTGATATTTGGGATCATTTCGGATACTTTTTAGACTTTGAACTAAAGCTTATTATAACACAAAAAATGGAAGAGCTTTGCTCATTATGATTGTTTTTTTTTTTAAAAAAAAGAGATTACATTCATTGTATGTTACAAATATACTCGTAACTATTAGTATGTTACTACCGTGGGAAACCATGTTTGTGAATCAAGAGACACTTATTTCTTAAAGTAAGGGAAAATAATAGTTTGTATGCAGTTGGAGAACGAAAAAGTATGTTTCAAGTCTTCTACAACACTTTTATTTTCATTTGAGTTTGGAATTAATTCCTTTCCCTTAACTAAAGATGGTACAGTGATCAATAAGTAAAATGTTGATGCACTGAAAAATCAGGCTGTGTCCCAAAAAAAAGTAAAGAGATTTATAACGAGGAATTTAATACAGAAAGCTACAAAAATTTAGTTTGTTCTGACGAATTAATGGTAGATTAGAGCTATCCAATAAAATCACTAAAAATTAGGCGTAGTAATTCTCTGTTCAATGCTAATAATTTTAGTACACATGACATTTGAATTAATGTTGCTCTAGGGTAACATGAGGGATAAAGGTGACAGTCATCAATTTTTTTAACGAGGATGACACCTGATCTCCTTCTCCCAATTTCCATTCTGAATCACGAGAGAATTTTGTCTCCCTTTATATTTGACACGCAACAACCCCTAATGTGTCTTGTCGAATCAGGATGCCTGAATCCCTAAATCGGCTCGTATAAGTTAGCAATCTTGACCTCTTATCTACATCGTCTGTAGATTTCACACCTAATATACATCCAGCGATATTGAATGTTTGTTTTCGATTAATGTCAAGCTAGTGCGGATTATTCTAGGAGGTGGGGTGGAGGGACCTAGTAATTTTCAACATCCAGACGACGAAGATGAAACTTAAACTGATACCTCATTGAAAAAATTTCACAACACATGATCTAAAACATTTAAGGTACAATTATGAGTAGCAGCTCTCATTATTCCATACGCTGACCAATGATAAAGCGTTCATTACTTAATTTTTTTTAAAAAAAATGCATGTAGTTCTGATCATCAGGGTTTGTTCATAAAGAACAGTTAAATTATTCAAATTTCAAGTCTTGTATTGTAAATTATCTGTAAAAGAATTACTGTAAATTGACTCAAAAAATCATTGTCGATTGTCGAGTATTGGTGATATTAAATGGCTAAATCTTACCAACTAATCAATTTGTGTAAATAAAATATTTGACATTTTCAAAGGTGGATTACTTAAAAAACACCAATTACAATTAAAAAGATTCTCGAGCTAAAAACTGCTTTTGGAGAGGCTTAAAGCTTATTTTTCAGGAAATTAATAAACTATTTTTCAAAATATTTCTGATAAATACCGATTCGGTTGTTATTAGTCATTTGATTTAATTAAAATAAATGACATCTATATTAATATTAATATAACTTTCTTTCCCGTCTTATTAATGTTTCGTTCAATTTGGATATATATAAATTAATAAAACTGGCTGTTGAAATCAATTACTGATTATTGTAAAATTTAATTGAAATGGGTTATGGAGGAAGTATTAATAAATTTAACGTATCCTTTCATACCTATGTTTTTTCATATCAGAAATTGCTTAACGCATTATTAACATATATAAAATAGCAGAAAGGGGCGGTAATCACATCAAAATTATAATAAATTTATGATTCACAATTATGACACAACAATATTTTATATCTAGACTATTTAATACATAACTCAGCAATATTTATATCTAAATTAAAAATGAGCGATTTTTTTTTCAATAATACGATTCCAAATTTTTTTCCTTATAAATATTACTTTTAAGTCAATATGGATTTGCAATATCAAAATTTGAGGTATTTTTGAGGGCTTTATAGAAGAAAGTATTGATAAAATGCAAATAGTGCGTTAATTTCTCTTTTTTTAGCATTCAATTATAAATAATACATACATACTCATTATTTAATTTTTTAAAAAACTCTCATTTAATCAAAACCTTTAGATATTGAGATACTAATTCCATATTTTCTTTAACTATTACATTAGCTAGATGTTACTATTACTTGGCATAACAGAATGGTAAAAAAATATTAAATATGTTTGAGTCATTGTTAATTAAACTTAATATTTATCAACCACAGTTTCCTGAATTTCATTACATAGCTAAAAATTACTCAGCTGTTCAGAAATTAGAAAATAAAACCGAAAGAACTTTGTCGATCTAAATTATTACATATTTCATGTCAGAGAAATATGAATTATATAGCAGAAAATGAAGTATATTTTCATATTATTCTACGATAGGGAGGATTAAAAATAATTCAAAATTATTTACATAAAAAAATTCCGAATGTCAGTTAAGTTCACAATCCCTGAAATAAATCACCTAAATCCGTTGAAATTTTCAAAGAAAGATAAATTAAACACAGTTTATTTTTTTCTAATTAAAATATTCAAGATATCTCTCATTTTTTTTTTTTTTTAATAATCCATTCCACATCCCAATGATGACTTTTTTCCTTATTTGGAGTCAAATTACTTGCATAGTCATTGTTAATTACCAACTTGAAATACTTCTTCATGAGTTTTTTTTTTAAAGAAATTGCTATCAAAACGTATTATCTAAAGAAAAAGCCATAGAGAACAATGAACAAAACTTTAAAGATTCGTTCGTTATAGAGACATATATCATTGTTTGTTTCGAACCAATTAAGATTCTCGAAGATAGTACAAATGAGATCTTTTCAAATTCGAAAATACGAAGCTTCGAAACTAGCTGAAAGAAATCAGAATTTTTTCAGACTGATATTTCATTTGAATGGAATATGGATGTGTATGTATATAATTCATATGTACAATAGTTCTTTCAATAACCATTTTCCGAGAAAGTAAGACTTATATTTTCAAAGTATTGCTAAATTTAATTTTCTCCCATTTTGTCTTTGGCTATAGTTATAAATGAAAGAAAACTCATTTTCATTTTTATTCTTCAGTGAAATTTTTATGAATGAATATTTTTAAAAATGTCTACACATATTTACTTTTAATAAAAATAATAAGAATGTGAGATTTATCAGTAAAATGTATACTTAAAATTAAGTACTGCACATGAATTTGGATCTAAAGTTAAGTAAACAAGGAATGTTATTTTTAATTTTGAGACGGGTTTTTTTAAAAAGAAATCTTGTATTCAAGTACAAAAAATTCCTTAAGTAGGTTGCTAAAACTTTGATTGCAGGAATAAAATGTGTAATTTGTTTACAAAAAAAATTTCAGATAGTTAAATAGTGGAATTTAAAAAAAGCTCATGAAATTCTATTATATTTTATTGAACAAATTAAGACATAAATTAACAAGGAAATTTAAGTTTCATCTTCATTTTTAAGAGTTCTAAGAAGATTTTTTTAAAAAATTTAAAACTTTATAGAATTGCACAATTGATAATCTTACATTTTTTTCATTGGAATTATTGAATGTATTTTCTATTGTGCTTTATAAATTAGAAATCTATCCCCACCCCCTATTTAACATAACAATTATGTCCCATTTCTTGTAATAAAATTGTAAATTTTGAATGAACTGTAGTTAAATTAAATGAAAATTTGATCTTGAGCAGATTTTCGACTTATATTAGTGGTAAATCGGCGGTATTTCTTATTTTATATTTTATATATACAAATATTTTTCATTACATATTATACTGATATATCCATATATGCATATTCTCTAATTTAATTTTTAGGATTTTAGATTTCGGATTTTTTCAATTTTTATTTTTGCTTTTATAACCATTTTTTAATAATATATTTTATTAATGAAGATAGTTAATATTCATATATTTCTAGAACAACATAGCATGACAATTAAATCCTGTTATGTTATTACCATAACACATGTTATTTTCTGTTTCTTCAAAAAAAAAGTTTTTTTCTTAATTTCAAATTACATATTTCTTATTTCACTGATTTTTGTTTTATTTTTATCTACTTTCTTTTAAGTTATAATATTATATATATAAAAAAATATACAATGTCTCTTGACAATAGTTTAATACATCCCTAGAAAGGTATTAGTTCAAATTAACAAGTTTCGTTTTTGTTAATATAAGAATAATTTGAAATTTTTAATTAAAAATAGTTTTTACGAAAACTGATGCTTATTTCGCTTAAAAAGGATTTTGTATGATGAATGTACAAATAATTACCACCGAGTGATAATTGTGATTCGGTACATGTACTGAAGTATGCAAAATATACGTTAAATCCAAACAAATGTGGAATTCTGTTTAAAAGTATTCTAAATAATTTGTTATGTAGATATTTTTAGTCTCGTTTAAAAATGATGTCTTATAGAATGAAATGAATGAAAAATGAAAAATGAAAAATGAATTTTGAAACTAAGATCAAATAATCACTTTAATTAAATAGGTAAATAATTTCAAAATTCTTTTAATAAACACTATAAATAATTTATAATTATTCAAAGAATACTACATACCATTTTGAAATATTGCGTAATTTCTCTCTCTTTGTTGCTTGTTAAAATCAATTTATAGTCTCAAGTTTCTCTCTCTGTATCCTTTGTTCAATAAAATTTATTATTATAACTTATTTAATACTTCCAAAAC
Organism: Nephila pilipes; assembly: GCA_019974015.1. Taxonomy (NCBI): domain Eukaryota; kingdom Metazoa; phylum Arthropoda; class Arachnida; order Araneae; family Nephilidae; genus Nephila; species Nephila pilipes. The sequence goes on from BMAW01087746.1 coordinate 585,401, forward strand.
TTTACTCCAATAACTCCTTTGAAATGAAAAGAATTTATATAGTTTTATTATTTAAAAATCTATAACTATTTTTGAAAACTAAGCTTAGTAATTCATTTTAATGTACAAGAACTCCGTTTTTTCTTTTGACTTAAGGAAAAAGGAATTCTCTCTGTAAATTTTTAACGAGTTATTTGATAACAGATCAAAAAATTATAGGCTCTAATTTAGGCATATGAAGAATATTTTACTAGCATGTTGAGCTTCTACAAACATTTCATTATAATACAAAAAATAAAATCGTTTAATAAAATATTATGCGCCGTCTTTTGCTTACATGAATAAATTCTATTTGAACTCTTAATTAAAATGAAGAATTAGACTCAGATTTCAAATTTTCATTAAATCAAATTAGATTTCGCTAGTATACTTTCTTAAACTGTAATGAAACTGAAATGAAATTTTTCCTTAAGAGTTAAATAGTAATAAAATATTCTTGTCAAATATTTATAAACATCTTTGATAAAAGGCTTATTCTTCTTTCAAACATTTCTATAAAGTTTATTTTAGCATTAGATGAATCTTTTCTTAAATGTTTCGAAAATTTTCCCTTTTTAAGAAAAAGATCAATACTTAAAAACGTGTTTTAGAAATATCTAAAATAAGCATTTAAAGGAAACAAAACATATTTTATAATGATTTTGATGCGTTTATATAGATGTATATTAATAATTGATGATCAATATTCTAAATCTTCTTTCCATGTTCCCTATAAACAATCCTTAAGTAGACCAATTAATTAAAAGTAAATACATTCATTAAACCATAGCTTATTTCACTTTCCTTAACCCAATGTTATATTTGGGAAAGACCGAAAGCATCTTTCCTGTTTGAATCTGTTTCCTAATTAGTCATGAGGGAGACGCAACTGAATTTTAATTTCCGGGCATCTCACTTCGAAAATCTTTATCTTTAAATTAATCAGACTATTTGAAATCAATTTGTAAGCGAACTCTCCGCAGAGATCCTTGGTCACAGAGGGTTTCATTTTATGGAAGCTAATCAAGAATCGAGATTAATAAATCCTTATTTGAATACGAATTTTAATCATATATTCGTGATGAGAGAGACCTTATCATGATATAAGTGGACAAGGATTTTAAAATTTAATCTCCATATACTTCATCCAATGAGAAATATTATTAAGAGTTATAATTAGTAGACTAATTTAAGGCATGATATTTGAAATTGAAAATTTTGACTGTAGATTTGGGGACTTAATTTGGTAGTATATATATATATATATATATATATATATATATATATATATATACCTCTATATCCTCTCTATCTCTCCTCTCTCTCTCCTCTCTCTGGTATATTACATATATTTCAGATCATTAGAAAATATGATATAGTCTTTATTTTGATTTACTATCTTCACTTATCGTTGAATTTTAAAACATATTTTAATGATATTTAGAAATGAGCCTGATTTAAAAAGCTTACACAAAATGCTATTCAAAATTTTCAATAATTATTAATATAAGCAGATTAAAAGTTTAGAGAATGATCATTTCAATTATGAAAGGAGTTCAGTCCTAATGTGTCAGAAACAAGTAATTCATCTACTATCTGTATACATATAAATATAGATAAAATTATGTAGTATTCGAGACATTTTATGTATTCCATTTTAAAAGCTTTTTATTTTTAAATTTATTTTTAATTAAAATCGGTCTTTAAATAATTACTGTTGAAAAATCTAGAAATAACTGAATGTCCGAAGAACTATCATTTGATTTTATAATTTCTCTTGCAATGTGTTATTATATTTAGAAAATTGACTTTATTTTATATTGCTGTAAAGGTCTTCATTATTCTTAGCTGCATAGCGTTATGGTCGGGATCGAACTTCGCAGCCGGCTTTATTTCCAATTAGTCGGAATTGAAGCCCTGATGTCTGAAAGACCTCTATGAGGCGATGTATTGATCTGTACGGTCCCAAGTCCTTCCATTGACTTGGTGTGAAGTTTGCAGAAGGAGTGCCAGCTCAGGTATCCGTTTTCTTGACCAGGTTCAAAGTTACGAATTCGTCTCCAACGTCCCTCATTTGCTCTGAGTGCACGTTAATTAACAATAAATAAATAAATTATCCCTGTTTTGGGCATTTGTATAAAAATAAAATATTAAAATAATATTAATTTAATTGATTGAATATATGATGAAAAATACTGTAGATTTATATATACCTGTTGTTGTTGTAAACTAACAAAATCTCTCATGTGGGGAGGGAAATATTCTTCATGTTAAAAGCTTTCCACGTGGTTACTTCTGATATCTTAATATATCTATGACATTACATTACGACTGTTCTTTAAATATAATTTGCATAAAGATAAGCAATTTCGGATACTAATGTCAATAATAAAAGTAATTAATTAATTGGAAAAACCATTTATTTTTAATTTGTTTGAAATGAAAATATAAATCATATGCACTAGAAAATATCGGTATTTCCAATTTCTAGCTCAGGCGTCATCATAAAATGTAAAAAGACGCCATAAATACATTTTTATATTCTGTATTGTCGACGGATGTTGCATTAAGATTTGCGTCAGTGAGTGAAAAGTACGAAATATCTACTAGACTTGTATCTTTATGGAATGCCTAATTCATTATCAAATGGAAAATTCGTCCTCAAATGAATTCTAATTTTACGATGCAGTTCTGAACACAACTTTGTTGAATTATTACCAAAAGTTTAAATTTGATTTTAATTATCGTCACTGATTAACCAAGGTTCATGAAACATATCACTCATATTTATTTGAGGGCATATCCAGTAATCCATGAAGTACCGAAATATTACGGCATGAATAGTAAATGATCTTGAATACTCTCGAACTTTAAAAATTATGTTTAATCAATTTTTGAAATTACATAATATTAAAAACTTTAATCATCATCCATATAATTAACTCATTTTCTTTTCTGCTTTGCGATAATTAAAATATATTGACATCCGATAGAGGGATACGAAAAAATTGAAGTCTTGATAACATTATTTTTCACGCACAATTCAATAATTACATTTTAAAAATCTCGAAAATTGCCTACTAAAACCAGAACACTCTTAAAGTAAAAACTCTACAAAATTCATATTGTTACAAAGTACGAAAGATTTTAAAAATAGCAAAAAGTTGCAATCTTGATATATATGCTCATCTTTTATATTTATATATATATCTATCATGTATATTGTGTGTGTGTGCATTTTCAAGAATTTAGCTTTGAACAAAAAATGTCTTAAATGTCATAAATTAGTGTATTAATACTTAATTTCTCTAACAGTTTCTTTTACTAACAAATTACAATTATGCAATGTCAATAATTTAATGTGTTGCAGACTTTGTTTCTAATAAATAATCAAAAGAAAACTGTTGGAAAGGTACCAAATGCATTGTTGAATTATATTTTGATTCAAAGTATGTAAATAGAAGCATTTCAAAATCTCAGATATCCATATATCTTTGCATTCTTTCCTCCTCTTGCATTTTTACAACTGTCTTGCATTCTTTATCACTTGCATTACATCACCTTGCATTCTTTACGTCATCTTGCATTTCTTCTGCACCATTCTTATTTGTTCATTCTTATTTGAGAATACATATTGGCTAAAAATGCTACATGCGCTTTTACTATCAAACAGTTTTCCCAACAACAATTTTGTTTGAATAGAAACCAAAAACATTCACTACATGTTTTTAATTTCAAAACAAATTTTGAGACGTAACTGATTCTTTTAGAAATTTTAATTAAACATAAAATAAATATTAATACTGCTTACATTGTTTTATTTAATTATTTTTCTTCGAGCATTTTCGTTGTTTTTGATACTTAGTATTTAGAACTTCGAATTTTATCTTAATTTCATTTCAAAGACTCAGTCCATCAAACCATCAAATATCGAATATGTATCTAGTTCGAAATGTTGCCAGTTAATTAATATCTTTATATTCCTTACATGTTGTTCAAATTTATCTCTAAGATGATTTGCAAACGTTACAGAGAATAGCCAAATTTTAAAATGCGAAACACACTTTAGACCTGGTAACTATTGAGGCAGGTGTTGACTTTAATTTGTATTATATTTTTCTGTGGAAGCAAATATGAGTTGAAAACTCAAGAAAGATAAGAAAGTATCAATAGCCTCTTGCATACAAGTCATCAACGTTGCCTTAACAAATGGTTCTGTCATAATAAGTTTGCTCCAAACTAAATATCAGAAAGATTCTGCGGGGTCTTAAATCCATCCAAGTGTTTGACTGAGATTCCACCATACATGTGGAGAGTTACTTTCTCTCTTACTTGTTGCCCTCTCATTGGTTTAGGGAGTAAGAGTCTACAGTTTGGTGGCCGCAAAACAAGGAATTTTACTTTCCGTATGAAAGTTTGTCATGACGTCTCTTGCAGTTGCCTTGTGTTTTTGCTTTGTTCTTTTAATTCTAGGAAAGAGTTTAGCTGAGAAGAAGAAGTTGAATATGTAAAAATATCTGTACAATTTGTTTTGTGATTCTGAAACCGTTTTCAACTGATTAGAGGCAAAAAAAAGTTTGCTGGATATATTTACTAATTGTAGCAAGAATGGAAGAAATCTTTATAGTTTATGCTTTTGTAAGAAATTGTTTCTGAAACCATAATTTGTCTTGCATAAGGACAAAAAGTCAATCAGGACATAAATAAGTCAAGATTTATTTATAAAATTTCTTGAAGAGTCTTATAATTACATTATATTTCCACTAAAAGCCAGTTAAATCATTCATTTTCAAGTCACTAAGTTTATTTTATGTTAAGAGACAAACTTATATTTGTAATGTCTGAATTACATTCATTTTCATCAAGGATTTTTGCTTGAAATCCTCTAACATTCAAATTTTACTCAAACACCTAAATTTTTTAACTATATTTATCTTTATTCTTAAAACCCATTCTTTTAATGTCATGCACTGAACATACATTTTATCAAAAACATTATTTTGATTTCTGAATCACGTTACAACACTTAGTATATTTAAAATAGCTGAAATATTTTCGTATCATCCAACTCATATGTGATCGAAAGCTAGTTTAGTCAATTTATATCAATAATAATTGAGTCCAAAAGTATGAGATATTATCTTTAAATTGTGATATAAACTGTCACATCAAACATTTTTGAACTGTTTCATCTTGAAGAGGTTACGACGAAGATTTTTACAGATTTGTGCCATGTTGTCTTCAAATAATATTTTAACAACTATATTATTGTATCTTTAAGCAAAATGGAATCGGATAAAAGCAAAGAAAGAAAAATCTGTAGAACACAGAAAAAGGTTAATGAAGTAAATAGAAAAATTAAAAGACTCAGACTCGTGACAAGATTTTTATGTTGCCGTACTAGGATGCGCAGTTTAATTAACACCATTCGGCAACCCGTTAAGATTCCACAGAATGAAATGCAGAATCTAAACATTATGTAAGCGTACAGATGATCTCAATGTGATGAAAGAAATAAAATTGGAAAAGAATTTTAATAGCATTTTTAACTTTGTTTGTTTTAATAATTAAGCACTGAAAAGTATACAAAGCTTTCAAAAGATAAACTTGCAACAATTAGTAATGTCATATCGATTGTTGGAAAATGCATAAAATATGTTAGTTGGAACAAGTGCATTTAAACCAAAGGTTTGGGACTCCACCTTGATACCTAAAATGGAAGGTTTTATTTACGACTTTATGAAAATTATAATAGCAACATTGCGTGTCATGACGTTTGTTTATTCACTAATCAGATATCTAAATCTAAATTTGATGTGCATGTATTGACCTAACATATTCTTAAATTTATGTATTAAGTACTTGTCTTACCATAAATTCATGTGATTTTTGTTTTAAATTGTCTATCTTTACCGGATACCTGTAATAAATGGCTCTAAACTTCTCTTTTCTATTTGTTCCTTCATACCTCATTCCATTAGCATGTCT
>BMAW01087746.1:591416-606974 GCA_019974015.1 Nephila pilipes
TACTCGTTCTTTTTACTCAACAATTCAACAATTATGCAAATTGACAATAAAAAATTTACAACAATAATGATGCGCAAACTTTGTTCTAATAAATAATCAAAAGAAAACTGTTGGAAAGGTACCAAATGCATTGTTGAATTATATTTTGATTCAAAAGTATGTGTAAATGGAAAACATTTCGCAAAATCTCAGATAAATATATATCTTGCATTCTTTATATCACCTTGCATTTTTTACAACACCTTGCATTCTTTACATCACCTTGCATTCTTTACATCACCTTGCATTCTTTACGTCATCTTGCATTCTTTACATCACCTTACATTCTTTAATTTAGATGCTAATTCTTTATTTGAGGAATACATGTTGGCAAAAAATGCTACGCGTACTTTTTTACTATCCTGAAACAGTTTTAAAACAACTAACTGATTTTGTTGAATATTTTGACAAGAAACCAAACAACATTCACTACATGTTTTTTTTTTTAAATTCTCAAAAACAATTTTGAGACAATTTATTCGATTCTTTTAGAAATTTTAATTAAACGCAAAATAAATATTAATAGCCTTTGCTATTAATTTGTTTTATTTAATTATTTTGCACCTTCCGAGCATTTCACAATTACGTTTTAATGATACTTTAGTATTTTACAGAACTTCCGAATTTTATAACAATTCATTTCATTTCAAAAGACTGTCATCAAATTAATCAAATATACGAAATGGTATCAGTGAGGCTCTGAATATGTTAGAGTTAATTGAAATAATATTTATATTCCTACTATAATGTTGAATTGAAATTCTATCTCGTGCATAGATTGATTTCGGTTGAAAATAAGTTAATGAAATCAGCCAAATATTTAAAAGTGCTGATAAAACACTTTAGAAGTTAAAACTAATTGAAGGAGAACTTTAATTTACGATTATTATTATCTTAATTTCTCAATGACAAATATGGTTGAAAACTTAAGAAAAGATAATGAAATTATCGAAGCCTCTCTGGCATAAAGTCACTTTACCGCGGCCTAACCAAATAAGTTCTGTCATAATAAAGGCCCTGCTCCAAACTAAACCATCGAAAGATTACTTCAGGATCTTAATCCTCTCAAGTGTTTGGACTGAGACCACCACTCAATAACATGGAGAGGGGGTTCTTTCCCTCTTATGTGTTGCCCTCTGTTAGTTTAGGGGAGTAAGAGTCTACAGTTTGGTGAACGCCCGCAAAACAAGGAATTTTACTTTCCGTATGAAAGTTTGCTTATGAGTCTCCTTGCAGTTGCCCTTTGGTGTTTTTGTTTTAGTTCTTTTATAGTAATTGAATAGAAAGGTTGTGAGAATGAAGAAGTTGAATCAATGTAAAAATATCTGCAATTTGATTTTGTGTAATTCTGAAACGTTTTTCAACTGATTAGAGGCAAAACAGATAAATTCTAGGATACTATTTACTAATTGTAAAAAAGTAGGAAGAAATCTTTAAATATGCTTACTTTTGTAAGAAATTCGTTTCTTGAAACCATAATTATTTTGAGTTATAAGGACAAAAAAAAAAAGTCAAATAGGACATAAAATAGTCAAATTTATTTATAAAAAATTTCCTTGAAGAGTCTTATAAGCAATTACCTATTATTTTCCACTAAAAACAGTTAAATCGGATTATTTTTCAATCAACTAATGTTGTTTTTATGTTAAGGAACTTAGTATTTTAAATGGCTCTTTGAATTACATTCATTTTTCTCAAAGTGATTTTTTTTTTGTATTGAAAATGCTCCTAACGATTCAAATTTTACTCAAACACCTAAATATTTTCTAACTATATTTTTATCGTTTATATTAAAACCACGATTCTTTAATCTATGCTTAAGCCGAAGCATACATTTTATAAAAACATTATTTTAAATTTTGAATCACGACAAGCAATTTAAGTATATATTTAAAAATAGCGAAATTTTTCGTAATAACTTCATATGTGATGTGAAAGCTAATTTAAAAGTAGCATTTATATCATATAAAAATTGATCCAAAAGTATGAATATCTTTTTAAACAATTTTTTTGTGATATAAACATACATCAAACATATTTGAACTGAGTTTCATGAAGATTTATGACGAATGATTTTAGCATTTTTAGTACCCATGTTTTCTTAATCAAATAATATTGTTAACATACTTGTATTATTTATTTTAAGCAAAAATGGAATCGGATGATCGAAAGCAAGAAAGAAAAAATCATAAGAACACGAAAAAAAAAAAAGGTAAGTAAAAGGAAAGTAAGATAGAAAAATTAAAAGCGCAATTTCGTGACAAAATTTTTTAATTTGCCGTACCTAGGATGCGCAGTTTTAATTAACACCATTCAACCATCATTTAATGTTCCACGAGAATGAAATGCCAAATCCTAAAGCATTATGTAAGTCGTACAGATGCTAATGTGGTAAGACCAGAAAATAAAAATTGGGAAAATTAATTTTTTAATACATTGTTTTTTAACATTTTTGTTTTATTAATTTAACCTGAAAAGTATACAAAGCTTTTTCAAAAGATAAACTCTGCAATTAGGTAAGATATATACTCGTTATTGGAAAAACATAAAATATTTATTGGAACAATGGCTGCATCTTAAAAAGTTTGGGACTCCCGCCTTCTGATCACCTAAAAATGAGAAGGTATTTATGTACGAATTTATGAAAAATTATAATACAGCAACATTTGCTGTCATGCGTTATGTTTATTCACTGTAATCAAGATATCTAAATCTAAATTTTGATTTGCATGTATTGACCTTAATATTCTGTTAAAATTATGTTGTATTAGAGGTACATATTTTAATAAATTCATCATGTGTTTTTTTGTTTTAAAGTTGTCTATCTTTAGGATATAATAATGGCTCAACTATACTTTTTAAGACTGTTGGTCTACCTTCCTTTTATGTTAATTACATGAAAGGTAACATCCTCATTAAAATTATATTTGAATTTAATGCTGCTTGTGTTTGATTTTTCCAGTTTTATCCACTACATACTAAGCCAATTGACTACAGTCTATTTGTTTATTTTTGTTGTTGGAGGTAACATCTTCACATGGTTTTGTAGAAAAACAAACTCGGTGATTTATTTCGACAACGCAGAAGCAGTTTTTCTTTAACAACACTGCCGTCTACTCAAAATGCAAAACAATAAAGGAGGCATCCGAACGCATGTAATTTCATCGTGCTTATATCATGATGGTGAATGCAACTGATTAGCGTTTCAGAACAGATGTACATCATGCCAGCAACAAGCGCTATATAATGAATGCCATTGTCAAGTACTGTTTTAGCTTTTTCATGTGGTTGTTTTGTGTGAGCAGATTCAGTATATCTCTAAGAAGAACATCTGCGTCATTCGAGTTCATTTCTGAGTTCGACTGAGAAAGAGTTACTGCTTATTTGAATGCAAATTATCCTCCCGAGACATCAGTAGTTGAGTTGTATTTAACTAAGTAACATGGATGTAGATCTGTAATAAAGGGATGTTTGAATGAAGCCCCCCCCCCTTTTTGCACAACTACAAATGATGAAAAGTATAATATGCGCATGGCGTTGATGGATCGCTCTGTCACTAATTTACAATATCACAAAAAATATTATTTGTTTCACAACAATTAGTATACTCTACAGATATATAACAACGTATGAAGAACAATGGATTGTCTTAAAGGCCTATATTACTGCGATTACCTTTGTCTCAAAATTACTGGTATTTGCTTCTGGAATGATGAATTGGACGTCTGGCATCGACAACCGAATGGCACGACATTGACTTTATCTCGGACGATCATACTCCTCCCAACACCACCACAATGGTTGGATAAGGGTCTGGAAATACCACAAAGAGAGTTACTTAGCTGTTGTCTTAAACTTCACTATACTGATGCTGCATTCGGTATTATGGTTTAAGGTAGTACTGGATTCCACTTTATCATCCCCTCAGTTCGTATTGCCGATATAAAAACTAGCCAGCGCTACATCTCTGACGGCTTAAAGCCTGCTGCCCTCCTTGCCATCAGATATTGTCTCCGACCATATTCTAACAGGAACATGCATAACCATATGCAAATTACATATCTGTCTTGATCTGCCTGCTTCCAGATATATCATATATCGAACACGTCTGGTCTGTGCTCGGAGAACGACTGGTTTGGCATACACCATCCTCTGCTACACTAGATCATTTTGACAACAGGGGAGGGATAGCATGAGCCACATTATCCTAACATAATATTTTTCATTCATTGCCGACCAGTTTTCGTAGCAGTTATTGCTAACCGTAGCAGCAAAACTCAATACTGATTCCGTTGTCTTCCTCGACTTCCAGATGATTATTTTCAATCATTTTACCTCTATACAGTGCTTGTATTATCTCTCTAATAAATATGACTTTTATATCTTTTGTTTATTTTTGAGTTTCATTTTGAATGGCCAATAGTGTATTTTGAATTATGTGATATCAGTCTCTAGGATTATAAATATACTGTTTCTTTTCACTCGAGCTCTATATCAACTAAATCAGCGTAAAAAGGTTAATAACTATGCATATTAAATATTTTTTTTTTAAAAAAAAAAAACATTTTTCAGTGTTATCAACACGAAATTTTTTTTAAGGAATTTGTTGTTATTTTCGTATATCCAACACATTTCGGCAGAAAAAAAAGAATTTATAGTTTTTATTCCGAAGTTTATGTAAAAATATTAAAAATAATAAACTTATTCACAATAGCATCTGAAATTATTGTACAACATGTTCAGCAGTTATAAAAGAAATGCTTTCTGAACTAGAAAAAAATTAAAACGAGTAAATCCTTTAATAACTAAAAAATACTCATCCTATTGAAATTTAGGAAAGAAAATATTAAAATTGATTAAATCATATTAACATATGAACGGTGTATATAATAACAAAGTTTTATAATATTTACGATGTTTCCCATCAAGCCAAAAAGCTATCTATCATAAGATATGACACCTACTGTTTTGTAACTTTGTAATTATAAGTATTAAATATATTACTGTTCAAGGTTTATTCAAAAACTCGAGATTTTCGCTTATGTACTCAATTAATAATAATATTTACATCATTTATAGCAAGTTATAAAATGTATTTTTGTTAATAACACAATAATATGAAACAGATATTCAATCGTAAATTACTTTTCATGCAAGAAAAATATTTTTTTTTCAAAAGAATTTTAAAGTATTTTTGAAATAAAAACAACATCTGAGATCATTATTAAAAGTGTCTTGCATCATAAAAAATGTTTCTAGAATAATAATTTAATTTGTTTGAAACTTTGGTATATGTTATCGTTAATTTGAAATCATTCTTTTCTGTACAATTCTAACGCTGTAATTCAATTTACATTTCCAAACCTCATGAAATAATTGCATGTTAATGAAATTGTTAATCTATGTATTCATATCGAAATAAAGAGCTGGATTGTTCACTAAAGTTTCTTTTTCATAATAACTTTGAAATTGAATTTATTTATTAATGATGAGTATTCTTTAAAAATCTAATTCAAATTGTCCAAGCATTTAAAAAACAACTATACCAAACTTTGAGAAGTTCTAACAGTAAAAATTTAAATTATTGCTTTGTCAAAAAAAAATTTGGGGGGGGGAAATACAGATCAATTGAAAATGCATTTAATTTTTATACTTAATATTATAGAAATTTAATAATAAATGCCTGCAATGTAGATGTTACTAATCGCTGCTTCAAAGTAAGGTCATATTTAGAGGGCAAATATATTTCATGTTAATTAAATAATTTTTTAAGAAATTAAATATAGATCTTTGATCAGCACAGTCAGATATTTTCATCAATAATAAATCTAATATAAATTTAATTCATGGTCTTTTAAAATTTAATAATTGCTAAAATAAGTTTTTATTTATTTGATACTTACCTAAATATTAATATAAATTTTTCATTCACATTCCTCTTCACATAAATATTAATTTCGAAGATTCAACTTTCTAACAGACACGAATTTTAATCGAATGGTATTTTAAAAAGAAAATTTAACGTGCGTAACATTGTATTGAAGTTACTTTTATGAAATGCACACAATTCAAAATTTCACTTACATGTCAAGTAAACATCCGCTATTCCATTTTTAGCAATATTATTACTACTTTTGATTGACATTTATATCACTAAATTTCAGTGCTTAGGATTAACAGTTTTTTTCTCATAAACCATAAAAGTTTAGTGCATTGTTGAATCTCTTCAGCAGTTGGTCATGGTCGTAAATCTGCTTGCATGCTGAGTGTTAAGAATCCTTTTGTCATTCTGTATAAGTACAATTCGCGTCATAATATTACTCATTGACCGGTAGAAATAATTTATTACACCCAAGAGCCATCATTTTTAACATCAATTCTCTCCTGTTTATTACAACATTTAAAGCAATGTAAGAGCTGAGTACCGTCGTCTGAATGGTCTCCATTATGACTCCTGCCGAGATTCACTACAGAAAGTCGCTTTATGTGATTTGTTGCTGCCTTGAAAAAGGGTTGCGACCTCTCTATCAGAGTGGGTGGCCGCTATTTTACTACGACTCCCCACTGGGAGACTCGTTTGGTTTTATGGAAAACTACAGAAATATTTTAAATGTTTCCACAAAATATTCTCTGTGCTTGTTTAGGTGTGTAATCTCTTGAAGAAATTCTGTGATGTGTTTTGAGTCCCAGCTCTGTTTTTGATGCTACACTGCGTGAAATAATTGATACTAGTTATGTTGTTGATAAGAATAAAAATTAGCGAAGAATAAAGTTTAAAAAAATTCTAAATAGAATTTAAAATATAATTGTCTTAAAATAAAAAAAAATTAAAGTTGTCAAAAACATAATGAACTATTATCTGAGATTTTTTTTTCTTTTGTAAAACTGAAAACTAGTACATATTAACATTCTGCTGGAATAAATACAACGAAGTTTACATATTCTAAGACTTTCCTCAAGATATTTTAATCACGTTTAATTTCAAAGAATTTTAACTTCTATTCTTTTTTCAGTATTAACTCTAGAACGACTGGTATTTTTCACTACCCAGAACGGCCGTTAGTGGTCTATAAGAAATCGTTATCACTACAAGAAATCGAGAGTAAATGTTCAATTTTTAATTCAAATATTATAACATTTAAAACAAGTTATTTTAAAGAATTTAAAATGCACTAATAATGTCTAACAGAAATATTTTGAATTGCATAAGGTAAAATGCCTTTGTTTTCTTGAAAAATGTATTCTTTTTGAGGACTTATTTCTCTTTGTAGTCTTCAGCACATGGTTTGCTGCTAAAGTATTTGTTGCACCATTCTAGTGATACTTTCCACAAATGAGTGTAACACATGAAGAACACACTTTCTTGATTTTCTTTCGACATCACAAGCATTGGCAGTTGATTACTTCTGGGTTTAGAATACCTAGGGAAGGTCGTACGTGACGACCTCGGTTCGTAAATTAGTTTCAAAATAAAGGATCCTCGAAAAATTTGCGAAGACTTGTATGCTCTTGATAAAATCAAAGAATTTAAACTTACAATATTTAAAACATTGTAAATAATGTAAATATGCCGTTTAAAATTGATCGCATCGCATATAATTATCTCATTTGATTGAGTGTATCTACTCCAGACAGTGAAATTGTAAAAATGTACCGTCTCTGAGAGCTTTTGAGGATTGTCAGCCATCTTAACGCTTGTGTGCATAGCTCTCAAGACGCAAGCTTCTTCTTTCTTAAAGTTTATTTCGGAAAACAAAAACATTTTTGGCCACTCACTAGAACTTTTGATAAGAATCGCTTGCATGTTGTATCATTCAAAATTTGTGGCATCTCTCTTCGATTTAGATGAATTATACCAATTGTATAAGTTCCTTTTGACTACACAGGGTTCGCAAGTTCCCGAGACTTGAAAAATTGTGTGTTAGGGTTTTTCTTCTATTAAAATAAACAGATTTATTACCTTCAACACAGCATATTAACCAAGCTGCATACTTCTGTTCCAAGCTATTTACCTTTTCTTAATTACGTAAAACTATTCAAGAGATATTTCCCCTCAACATTAATCGCTAGGTAGAATTTCAATCGTAATTTATCAGGTTATTTATCGATTGGTCATCAAGCTATAGAATTTCTTCAAATCGGGTTCGCGATCGTTTCAGTAAATACTGGACTGTTTTGAGTAATAAGAACATTAAATCCTTCAAAAAAAAAACTTCATAAATCCAGTTTTAATTAAGGGTGAGCTTCTTCAATCTTACATATTTTTTTTTAAAATAAGGTTCAATATGAATTCGGAAAACAGAAAACCAAGATTCCTTACTCCTTCCTGCATTGGCATACGCTGTAGATTCTGTTGCTTGCTACCAGGTGAAATGAGTTTCGCTCTATATATATATATATATATATATATATATATATATATATATATATATATATATATATATATATATATATAAAGAGAGAGAGACGAAACTCTCTCATTTCACAAATCCATCACAAGAGTACATGTTTTACTTTCTAATAATTCAAATCTTAAAAAAATTCACTTGAAAATGAACTAAAGAAGTTATCAATTTTCTCCTAAACTTTCATATGCAGAAATGTGAAGTACATTAAAAACACGAAAGTTAAAAAGGTCTAGAATGAAAAAATATCACATTTTGTTTGTATTTTTATGTGTATTTGAATGAATCGATAGAATAATATTTACGTTTGTTATGCTTTGAATAACAAATAACATATTTATTTGTAACTGAAAGACATAAACAGTGTCATTTTATGAAAGAAACTATATACATTCCACTTATGAAAAATTAAAAAATAATTCAGAATATTTGTAAAAAATATGTTTCTTTTTCTCCTTAAGAATATGCTTCTTATATAATACATAATTTTCAGAATAGATTCATGAATATTTATTACCTCAATTCTAACGACTGTGAATAAAATCTTTACAATTCCTAAGAGTATAAAATTCCAAAAAAAAAAAAAAAAAAATACTCAATCAATTAAACAATCGTTAGTGTATTTTTTAATTTCACTCGGAAATTATCTTATGTTGCATTCGAATTCAAACAAAATGAACAAATAAGTAATTGCGATTTTTAAGCATAATGTGAACTATAAATACAGCACAAAAATGTTTTTATTTTCTAAAGAAGAAATTATCCTTCAACAATGCGTTTGAAAAAAATGAATAAACAAAAAAAGAAGGTTTGTTTTTAATTCAAACATGGCAGTTGACATTTAAACAATTCTTTAACGTTCCTAAAAATGGTAAATAGAATTTTTTTTTAAAAAAAATAGTTAGCTATGGGAAACATTTTAACAATAGAAAACTATTAGACTAATTGCCATAAAATAAAATTTTCCTACGGTATAAATTCTAAAATAATGTTTCTTTAAAGGAAATAATTGCAATATTTTAACACTAATTAGGCTTTCGTTTATTTTGACACCTTTTTCGGAATATTGTATCTTTTTTCCTCAAACGAAAGATATGTTTTAAATTATTATTATAAACTTTGTATATAGAAAAATAAATAAAATATTTTATGTTAAGCAAAATTTCAAAAATATTTTGAAATAAACTTGTATAAAAAACAAAACGAAATACTTCTTGATTTTAACTTAAGTCTAACTTTATTATAGCGTAATTATTCTATTCCTATCTTGATTTATTTACGCATAATATTAAGTATTAGTAATATGAATAAATCATGTGTTTTAAATCATAATTCTAAAAAACAGTTTACATTTTGGACTGACAGCACTCACGAATAAAAATATAGATAGACTAATTTATGAAACTGAGCGTAGATTCACATACACAAACACTTTTATGAAGTACTTTAAAATACATTTCTTCTTTCTAAAGTATAATAAATTTCGTCATATCTGTTCCTTTCAAGAACTGTCAAAAAGTTTCGACAGTCGTCTATCAATAAATCCACTTTGCATGATATTCTGACCTGGTCGAGTCAGTTAAGTCGAGAACCAAAATGGATTTGTGTCAAATACGTGACAAACTTCTGTCACTGATTCTACCAATTTGGCTCGTCGGAAGGCCAATAGAGTCTAAGGACATTGACAAAATGAAATCCTCTTTAAGACATATATGGACAGCTGAATTTATGCATAGGATTATTAGATCATATCTCTTGAGCTTCTTTGTATTCTATTGCCTCAAATGTGCTGATATAGGATTCCAAATACTGCCGATTTGTTCATGCTTTGCAGTCGCTCTGACATTTCTTCGACATCGTATATTTATGGATACCAGATTAAAATATGTATTCTGGAAACTATCCACAAAAATGTTGTTCTTACAAAAAATCTTGGAACTTCTTATTGAAATAAATATTTACTGAAAAATATTATGATGCAGACAGGTATTAATGAACATATTACTTAAGATCATTAGGGATGTTTTGTAAGACAGAAATGCATTTACTCCAAAATTGCTAATAAACAATTTCAAATTATTAATTGCAGCAATTTTTATGAAAATTCAGAAAATTGCTTGAACTATAATACTGTGACTTCAGGCTATTCACGATTTTGTTTTCTGTAACCTCTGGGACTATATAGCAAATTAAATTGCTTGAAATTACAATTTCTTCCCAACCAAAAGGAAATATGATTAGGTAAACTAGATGATGATAGAAGTGAATTAAATTAAATTAGAAACAATTATACATAAATGAAATAGAAGTGAACGAAAAAGAAAGAAGATAGATTATATCGACTTGCTGATAGACATTTATAATTTGGATTAAAGCATCTTAATTATCTTTTAAGATTGAATCGAATTCTAGTTTAAGTGTTAAGATAAGAGCTGGCGGTTAGTGAAAAGTGTTTGAATCAGAATGGGTAATTTGGCTCAGAACGGATAACGGCTCAGATTTCATTATTAGGGCATAATCTAGAATTGAAAAGCGATCTTATATTTTCTCCAGTGATTATTAACAAAGTATTTTATCTTGCTCTTACAAATGTTCAATTGAAGTATAATTATTATTAACGATGTTTAAGAAAGATGGCACGAGAGTTAAATAATAGAGAACGAGAGCGCGCGTTACAATACTACCTAGTCTGTACATGCATCATTTTGATTTCTACCCCTAAAACTCCTCTCAACGATTTAAACTCTCAGCAATTTACCTCAATTGTTCTGATTATTTTAAAATAGATGCTTCTTGTTCTGTTAAAAAGAAAATAATAAGTAGAATAACATTGGGTATCGGTATAATTAACGTCGCACTTGAAGCAACACATCTCGTAATTTTGAACCTCAGTCTAGTGAGCTGGTACCTCCTTCTCCTGACTTCCACACCAGGGCAATAAGAGGGCTTGAGCTTCGTCAGATTTAACGTGCATCAGCCCCGGCTATACTGCGGAATCTTAGCGGCGTCAAGGCTCGAACTCATGATTCAACAAAAACCGCCGGCCACGAGTCAGCGACTATGACTACTAGGCTACCGTGGCCACAGAATAACATTGGGAGTATATAACAATAGAATATCTTAACCATATTGCGCATTTTAGAAATAAACTAGAAAACAACAGTTACTGAAACTAGAAATATGATGCCCCAAACATTATTTTCATTATCGTAAATATGCGATGAGAATAATTTAAAAAATTCTTATTCCATATATATATATATATACTTTTCAGATTACATTAAAAGGCATTTTTATATGGGATATTCTTTATTTTAATTTTAAATCATCCTCGTACATGAAACAGAAACATCGTAAACACAATTTAATCTAAATCGAATTTTATTCAATAACAAAATCTCTCCCCGCACCAGAAAGCGAAAGATACAATTCTTTCTTGCAATTGTTAAAAAGCAACGATACATTCTAATACAACTCCATTTTATTATTTAAGCATCATTTTTGAATTCGGGGAAATAATGAGCACCGAATTCCCAAGCACCGCACACAAACCGAGGATTGTCATTAATGAAAGGGAATAAAGGCAGCACAGAAATCCCTCGATGACTAACATGTTAAAGGCATAAAGGGGGAAGATAGAGCAATAATTTAATGGAATCCAGGCCTGGATTTTCTTGGTTCATTGATCGCCCAGACTTCTTCAGAAGCGATTAAAGGCCTCCAAGTCTTTATTTACATGTAAACCGGAAAGCAATGACCAAGTCTTTTCTCCTCAAAAGTAATGGCTCATGGAAGAATATTCTGGAAAAATCCCATTTCCGCGTCATTCGGTTTTCATTCCTGGTTTTCTTCCTCCTGGGGGCAGTGTGCTTTAGAATCTACCTCGACGACACAATGCATCGATGACGACCCTTATTTCTGGACTTGGGGGAAAAAAGGAAAACTTTTTTCCCCTTTTGATTGGAAAGGGATGCAGAGAAGAATCGCTGTTGGTCTCGGAGGATTAACGTTATTTCTAAAAACCGTTTTATTGGTGCTAAAAACGGGAGAATGAAGAAACGTTTATGGTGTTTGGAGTTTGGGATTAGACTGTGTGTGAGATTTCTCTTCTAGTTCTATAGCGTCTTTGTCATAAAAAGAAAGGATAGTTTGAAAGAAACAGAATTGAGTGGATGTTAGATGGACGTTTAAGCAGCAAATGTTCTTCAGCTTTCCATATGAATTTCATTTTGCATTCCATTCATTTACATATTTATAGGGAAAATGAAGGCTTTTTGATACATCAATTAATAAAATAAATAGAAAAAAATTTGCTTTATTTGAAATAATGTTGTTATCGTGTTACATCATTCATAGTTGGAAACGGGTCTAGTTATTTTGAATGATGATTAATTCATAATGATGACACCTGAGCAGATATTTTACTGTCCAAACTTCCATAACATGGTAAATTAAAACTAGTTGGGCTTAAATTTCTATAACCACTATTATCTTTCATGATAATCATCGTAAGAAACCACGATTTCTCAAAACAGTAAGAACAACTGGATAACTTCTTCCCCTAAAGTTGAACCCAACATTCAACTGTAATTAAAGAAAGTAGCTTTTTTAAAGTTCACTCTTAATTTCATAATTTTATATTTTGTAAGTGATTTCTATTTGTTTTATCTATTTTACTTTTCCTGCAAGCCCACGTATATTTCTCAAGTTGTTTATGTAAGTATATAAATAATTGAAGTGAACTGCATTTTCTACTTCAGTGTGTAACAATGCTTGTTGACTGAGTCAGTAGGAAAGGTTGATATTGTTAACTGTAGTAGCATTTTCTAAAGTAGATTAGCATCTAACTACCTAGCTTTACGCAGATTTTTAACAGAGGGTACGACTATTCAAACTCAAATTAATATCTAGCTCATCGAATTTTGGTAACAACTTGAATTTATTAAATACAATTGTCTGTTAAATTATCTTCTTTTTGTTTTAAGTTAAGGTTTATTTTTATTTTACCTCTCAGTGTGGAAAGTCAATGAACTGAATTAGATAACTAAAAAAGCAACTAATTTTGTTCTTCTACTTTGTCTTAAGCAAATTTAATTTATTCTGAATTTTAGAACTGTAATAAATGTA
The DNA here is from genome assembly GCA_019974015.1 of Nephila pilipes. Lineage (NCBI taxonomy): Eukaryota > Metazoa > Arthropoda > Arachnida > Araneae > Nephilidae > Nephila > Nephila pilipes. Next base: position 604,988 of record BMAW01087746.1, read on the forward strand.
CAAATTAAGATCAGATGTCATACCTTTTATCCGGTAACTAATCTAATCTCAAAATACCCAAATTTTAATCTGAAAAAAAATTTGAGTTTTGTGTTTTGTAAAGAAAAAAAAACGTATTCAAACACGTAATTTACTTGTATATACTTTTTTTTATCTGTTGTGGTATTTTACTTTTGTTATTAAATTGTGAAATTTTTAAAACTTTATTAAATGTTTTGAGTCATCTTAAATGATTTAGTGAATATTTCAAAATTTAATTTTTAAGGAATTTAAACAATTTAAAGTTTTATATATGGATCTCTCTTTTTTTCAATAACTTAAAAACATTTCATTTTAATTCAAAAAAGAATTATAAATTTTAAAAGACATGTTTCATTATGAATTATTTTTTTTAAATAAATTTTTAAATTCAAACAAAATTATAGTAATTATATTTATCTCTGAATCTCAAAATATGGTACATGCACTTCGTGAAAAATATAAATTATTTGAAAAAAGTACGTGATATGTTCTGAAAAGAATTGGAAAAGTAAGCACTGCTGCTCGTACACGATCCATTACCGAAACGACATTGCCATACAACAAAACATTATCCATAAATAAAATAGACGCTTAAAAGTTCCATTAATATGAAAAGAATAAATGGAATTACAGCAATCTTTTGAGTAAAAAAAGTAGAGAATACTATTCCAAATAATACATCGTTTAAAATAGATATTAATGGGAAATTTCCCTATTATTTTGAAACGTTTTCATCGAAATGTGTGTGAGAGAGAAATACAATAAGATCTCGTAAACAATACTCAGAGCTTCTATATATGAGTATTATTTTATTAGTATTTATCTCATTTAAATGATATTTCATCAATTTTGCACACTTAACTATAATACTAAACTTTCCCTTGAGAAATAGGAAATTATTCGAGGTGTTTTGTGTGTGTGTGTGTGATAAAGAGGGAAATCTGGGGGGGGGGGGATTTTTATTTAATATTTCATTGAGAGCCAGATCCGAAACTATTTTCCTTTCAAAGCTAAATTAATCACTATAATTTCACATGAATTAATAATTTTGTTACGTATGGAGTAATTTAACCATAGATACAAGCTTTCATCATATTAACACCGCTGTTCCCTTACCCGAAGAATTCTACAATCTAAGATTAGAAGTATCATAATCAAGAGATACATGTAAATACATGTAACTTTATACCATGCTTGATAGGTACATTGAAGTAAAAGTTTGAGACCCTCCGATATAGGTTATTACAGAACTTATACTGATTGAAGTTTAGTGAGTAACAAAAATATACTCAAATAGCCTAAAAAATTTGAAATAGAAATTGCCGCTTTTCCCGAATTAAAATAAAATTTAAGAAGTCATTATTACTGTATCATTTTTTTTTAAAAAAAAAGATAGTGTTAAAATGGTGATATTAAAGAAAAAGATGTATCAATGTGAAACATTTCTTAACTTTCAACTATAATGAATTTGATATAAAATCTTGATTCAACTTTTTTGTTTTACATTAAATATAAATAGAATTAAAATTTCAATGATGTTTAAACACATGAGATACGAATATATGTCTTAAAACATGAACACATTTTAAATAGTTAGATTTACACTTTTACACATGATATTCTTAATGAAAAGTATCTATGATTCACCATTTACATTTATGAGGCTGTCTTAATTAAGATTATATTTATTTGTGCATTCCTTACATTCATATCAAAAAGTCACCCCCACCTAATTTTCTATTTATTGAATTATTTATTTAATGTATATATAAGAAAAACATAATATACTTACAATGTAGATGAAGATGCACAAGAAATGCAGATAAATATTCAAAATATATCTAAATTTAACACATACAAAAAATATAAAATTTTACATTGTTTAATAAAAAACGCACTTCATTTTTTCTTAATCATATTAGATAGATAGATAGATAGATAGATAGATAGATAGATAGATAGATAG
>BMAW01087746.1:606984-630270 GCA_019974015.1 Nephila pilipes
AGATAGATAGATAGATAGATAGATAGATAGATAGATAGATAGATAGAGAGAGAGAGAGAGAGAGAGAGAGAGAGAGAATATCAGATTTACAGAAGGGAATATTTGGATTTTTGATCTGATTGATTGCTTATTAATGTCACACAGAGGCGCAACACGTGATTTATTAGCAACGGACCCTGAAATATTTTGAGCCTCCGTCAAGTGACGAGAACAACGACTGAACTGGCCCTTCCCTCTCCAAACTTCCACACCACACTTATGGAGGACTTGGAGTCTCGAGAGTTTCAACGTGCTTCAGTCCAACTACACAGTGGGTGATTAGTGACAAGGGAACATCTAGAAGAAAAGTACATTGACAGAATATTTAAGAAAAACATTTAATAAGATGATAACTAAGCTGAGCAATTTATATTTACCTTCACGAAAGTAGTTTTTACAAATTTACCTTTACATAAACTTAATCCGGAACAATACGAAAAACACCGTATCTATCAGTCAAAATCACTAATAAGTACAGTTTCGAAGAAATTTTTTTTTGATATTCCTTAAAATTTTGCTAACAAATGGATATTTTATGACTTAATGGGGCTTCAAAATTAGAAAAGCACACACAAAAAAAATTTGTTAATATATAGTTTTACTGTCGAAAGGGCATTTTATACAAATATAAGTAAAAATTTAGACTTTCCTTAAAACATTGTACCCAAAAGAAAATAAATTATTGACATTTTGTAAATTAAATATTACAGAATATATCCTTATATGGAGAATAGACTATTATTTTGATAATATATAGCTCTTAGTCAGGTAGTTATGGTAATTCGAGTCCTGAACACCAAAATTTCCTTTAAAAAGTCACTGTAATTTCACTTTATTACAATATAAAAAAAAATCTTCTTTCAGTATAAAAATCTCTAGAATAGTCTATTCTATGTATAAGTACTTTGAAACCATATATATAAAATTTCAGGTTCATTGATGATTAACATTTTGAGATATTGTGTTTTGTAGTTATCAAAAACGTAAAAAAATTGTTTATACTAGTCCATTCTTTCCGGTCAGAGAAATTCATGATCAAGTAACATATATTAAAATAGCTGTAAAATTAATATCTAAATAAGGTAAAAACAAAATTCTAACAGATTTTTAATGATTAAAGATTAAACTTTAATATGAGACCAAAAATTTTTAAAAAAATTTATTCATACCAAAAATTGTGTTTTGCAGCTGTACTGTTACCTTAAGATAAATCTTGAGATTCATTTAAATATCATAAAATAATCAAACTTCTCGAAACAAAGTTTTGTCTACAATACCAACTTACCCATTTGGGGAGAATAGATTGTATTTGAACAGTTTCCCCTATAATGGTGGTATTTCACGATTAATTTTCCCTTAACCATCGCAACCCATTACTAAGATCCCCACTCAAAATTAGTTTCATCACACAACCCTGACAGCGCGGATGACAAGCTTCGCCCATATTGAACCCCCCCCCCCTTTACAATCTGCTCGTCACCCAAATCGTCCAGAGGAAAGGCCATCCATCTAACCACGAACAGAGCCCCCTCCCTCCCTTTTTGGACCAACAGCCCCTAATGTCTTCGGCGAGGGGGATTAGAAACATCACTCCAAAATGTCTGCTATGCAAAGTAAAAGGAAAGCATCGATCCGCGGCGAGAGAGCGATGGATTCCTCATGGAAATGAGGGAGTCCTCAGGTGCGCGATCCGCCGCTCGAGATAGGTGTGGGACAGGGCCCTATCCTGGGACACCTGCCCCTGTCTATCCCTCAAACAGACACCTCCTTAATCCCCTGGGCCTTTCATTTGGGCCCGTGGAGGGAATGATTGGGAAACTTTGGAGTTGCAATTGAATGAATTGATTGGGCCGGCGGTTTGCTGTGGTTGTTTTTTTCTCAACTCTACCTACTTTGTGGTTTTAAATTAAAGATTATGGGATGTGTTCGACAACTAGAGTGATTTGGATGTCCCGTTTCTCCCTCCTCCCCTTCCATTTGCACTTTTGATTAATTTGAAAAGCAATTCTCAGCTGTTTTGCGTTTTCTTAAAATAGGGGTAACGTGGAATTTAAAGCGATGTGTAGATTACACAGGAAATCTCAATGTATTTTCTTTTTTAATCGAGGATGGAGAGTCCTAGGAAGAATCAAATCAACGAGTAAAAAACAGTGCTGAAGGTTTCTTCTTATAATTTTTTTAAATAGACTGTATACGATAAAATAATCAAAAATATTTAAGACATTCTCAGTGTACTAAATTTTTTTTTCTTATAATTACATAATCTTAGCATTATTTTTAAATTACAATTTTAAGATGATTTATTTTCAATGCATTATTATAAAAATTGTTTATTGATAAATTCTAATTTAATGGGGGGAGAGGGGAAAGATTATAAAAAGTGTAGCAATTAATAAACATGAGCTTTAATGAAGAAATTTTGGAAAAATGTTAAATGAAGATAGAACAGATGATAAATGTTAAGTGAAGGGGGGAAAACATTAAGTATATTAATTATAAATAATATATCATATTTCTGATTTTCATTTACCTCGGAAAATTTTAAATTTAGAAAATCCTTCATATATTATGAAATTAATAACATAAAATAGAAATATATAAATGAGATGATTCTCAAATAATTAACACTTTACTCTGGTTAATTTTTTTTCTGATTAAATTACATTTCCTGATTTTGTTCAAACAGTCTTAATGTGCAAAATGATTTTCCTACATGATAACATTTAACAAAACTGATAAAAAATAATTTATAATGAATTATATAATGATATTCATGAGGAATTTATGATAGTTAAAACTAATAAAGAAATTATTATGATGCAATTTCATTATTATTCATATCTCTAAAGCGATGTTTTTCCTTTAATCAAAATAACTTTCAAAAATATTAAATAAAATACCCAATTTAATAGCACAAGAGTTTGTTGAAAGATGACCGAAATTCTAGAATACTTTTTATTTGAATTATTAAAATGTAATAGTAATTAGAATTAGATATGTTCTTATATTTGTAAAAGTATTTTAAAATAGCTCAGAAACTCTTATCAGTTTCGAAGAGAATCTAAAAAATATATCAATTGTCATTCGCGAAAATTTACGAGATTCCTATACTTAAAAGTTTTAAAAGTGTATATTTATATTTAAAAGTGCTCAGAAGGAAAACTATGCACTCGCACGTAATAATGAATTTATAATTGCTTATTTGATGCCCGCTCCTCATGCTTCTTTCAACAGAATTTGAAATCTCTAAATTAAAGAGTAATCATTCATTTTCTTCTCAAAGGGCAATATAGTTTACGGAAAGTCAAGTAAGTATTTCCTTTTATTGTAAAATATGCAACTGATACTAAAAATTACAAAATTTCTTCTAAGAGATCAATATTCTCGGAACATTCAACACCGAGTCGTTACCTTCTTCGGTTACAGAAGGGGAAAAAAGGCTCTTACAGCTGAATGAACCTTAATTAATTCTCAGGTGGTCATGTAAGGGCTTTGTATTAACTGCGAAAAACAGAATTTCTCTTAAAGCTATCAAAAATGACGGCTCATTATCTAAAAATCGATGCTGGCTGCCTTTTCAAACGAGGCCAATACACGCACGCTTTGGGAATTGGATCATCAACTGGGTGTATCCTGAAGACGCCAGAAAGACTCTTGGGGCACGGGCTCCATTGAGTAAGGTTGCTCATAGAATGATTATCCGCTGTTTTAACGATCGAGCACTTCATCCACATAGAAGCAGGGTACTTTGATTGATAAGATGTTGATAAAGGTGGATCAGGAAATATCACGCAGGAAATCGTTGTCAAAAAGTTAAAAATTGCACCTAATTTGGCTTTGATATTCTTTGGGAAAATAGTTATCGGTTTGGTGAAGAACTTCGCGAAATACATTTTCTACGGTAGCTTTGGATCGATGTCCTTGGTGTAATTCTATATGCTGCAACTACTTTGTTCTGTCGAAGTATGAATGAGGCAAATGGGGGACACAAAATCGAATTTATGGAAAACTCTTTATTGGATTAAATCTCTGAGTTTTGAGATAAAAGAAAAAGTATTTTCGAAACCCGTAACTGGATTTTGAATTAGATTATAAACTATCGCCAAATGGCGATGCTCGAGGAAAGAGTAAACTTAAATTTAATTTACTTATGTCAGTATTACATTATACCCCTTTTTGGTGCATTTGATTCTCAAGAAGTTTTTGATAGAAATTTTATTATAATTTATAGCAAACAAATTTTCATGTCAATTAAAATTTAACTAAGTATACATATGGAAATATTTGGTACTATTTATGCTTATTATAATTATCGAATGTTCTGAAATAAACATTATCCTTTATTCTATTTATTACTCATTAGGATAATACATGTAAGTAATTCATAATCTTTTTGTCATTGCTAAAAGAGAAGTATTTTGTTCCATTTGCCTTTTTGAAAGCAATTCGATATAAAATAGCCTGTAATATTTATATTCATTAGAAAAACCTATTTTGGGATCAGTCTACGACAGACATTATCGATCAATGAAATTTACGTTCTTCAATTTAAAAAAAGGAATATGAAAAAAAGAATTCGAAATCATTAGTAAATTGTCAATGAATTAAGTAAATGAGTTTTTTAGTTTATTAAAATGAGTTTCTTCTTTGTGTGATAAATGAACTTTAATTTTGAATTTATATGCAGTTTCAAATTTCAACAAGTATTTAGCAAATATCGAAAGCGAAATTAAAATTATGAAAAACTGACAATGGAAATTATGTGAATAAAATAATTTAATTTTGTTAATTTGTTAGTATCAAAATGAAAATTTCTAGCCGTTTTTTTTTTTTTTTTTTTTTTTTCACTAAAGTTTTCAATAAAGAATGAAAAAGATAAATTATGAAGCAAATTTTTACTTCTAATTTCTACATTTTTTGAAATGTTAATGTTTATGTTTTGTTTGTAAACTTCCTGAAATTCCTATACTTTATAAAAAGTATAAATTACTTTTCAAAAGCAAACATATAAGTTAATATTTGTTAAGTTAATTGTTTTTATTCCAAATTATTATGTCTTGAATTTCAATCAGTGGTTTTATTCAATCGAAATTTATAAATACTGTTGTAACACACAACAAAACTCTTTTAGAAAAACTCTTTTTATCTGAAATTTTAATTCTCATTTGGTATAATTTTCCAAAACTCTAAAAATGTCACAGAAAACAAAATGAATATAAACCAGGATTTCATTACAACTTGAAAAGGAATCGACAATTCAATTTCAGGAGAATGTCGCTGGTTATCCCTTATATTTCAGTATTTAAATAATTTACATAAATAAAAAAAAATGACCGACATTTTTTTATCTATAAACTGATAAATCTATTATATAACACGTTGAGAGAAAACAAACTGTGTGTGTATGATATGAACTCGGGTTACCCTCTTTTCTTCTTTTTATACAACTTTCTTTCTCTTTTTCGACATACTCTTTATTTTTACCGAACCAATTTCTATCAGCTAACTTTCATGTGCTTTTTAACTGTAGCCTTCACCTTCGCTTTGTAAAAGCCTGCTTGTGATGCTGGGACCCCAAGTCTTTATTATTTGCAACCTATCTACCCTGTTTTTTTGGGTATATAAACTGACACTGACCTTCCTCTTTTCCGTTCCCTTTTCTCTTTGTTGTTTGCTATGTAATGCAAACCGTTCTGAACTATTTTTCGCTGTTGCTTCAACATGATTACTTGTATTTTTAATGAAGCAACTGGGTTAAAATAATATTACATCAACAAAAATCAGCTAATATTCAAAATAAAACATCCTACACAATATAAAGTAGGAAAGACATCCTGATGTCCTCTCAAAAGAATCGACACCATGCTTAAAGAATCGACAAAGTGGATCGTGGCTCTACGTCCATGCCACTCTCCGACCGCGACTCCCTCTATCTTTATCAAACAAAAGTTCTGAAAAATTTCCAAAAGTGTGTTGTTGAAATTCAATGGGGAAAAAAATTCCACGTCCTTAAGAAGCCTCCTTAAAAGAGGTTCGAACCATAAATATTAAGTCAAGAATTGGAGTTGAGAAAGAGAAAAGAATTAAGCAATATCTACGCTTCTGGATTATCTTTGCTTGATCGATTTGCTTGACCATCCCTCCTCCCAACTGTGATATAATCAGATTCCCATTCTGTGTGTGACAGGTGTTATAATCTTCTACAAACACTTTCACAATTGATAACTTCTGTAATAAGAACTGTGAGCAAACCCGTACATCAAAGAAGAAGGACAAGCCACCCATTATGAAACGAAAATGCATCATCATTCCTAGGATATGGATTATTAGAGCAATTATTTTTTACTTCACTTGTATATTAAACAATTAAGTTTGAATACATATCTTTTCAAGTTGCTGTGGCCGCAGCACCCTTGTGATAATGTTCGCGGACTTGCGGCCAGCTTTGTTTTCTTCGAGTCGTGGGTTCGAGTCCTGATGCCGCTAAAGACCCACCATATCACAAGGCTGGAGCACATAAATCTACTGGTGTGGTGTGGAAATTTGGAAAGTGAAATACCAGCTGAGTTGTCGTCTCGTCACTTGACCGAGGCTCAAAATTACGAGGTCCGTCGCTAATAGCACTCTTATTGTTTCTCAGTGCAACGTTAATAAACAATCACTAACTTTTCAAGTTACAAACTTATTAATTCAATAGCAATCAAACAAAATGATTTTTACCTAATATTTTTTTAAAAAAAAAATCATTAAATTGTTCATGTGGGTGTTGAATATATCAAGTTATAAAATAAACGAACAAAATAAAGGACCTATTTTTGCATGTGGAATGAAAAAAAAAAATTATATTTTAAAATTTAATTCTAGGAATGTGAAAATTTTGAAAATAAAATGTTGTAACGTATTTTGATTGTTATTTGATGTGATTAACAAATTTTGATTCAATTCCATTTTGAAAAAATATTGTGTAGTACATTAATCTAAAATATTTAATTATGACGATAAATAGCTTGATTTAATTGAAATATTTTTAAAATTGGCTCTGATTTCCTGTCAAAAGCGTTTTAAGTATTTCTCATATTTATTATATATGTTATAAATTAGAATTTGATGATTTTTATGATTTAATTTTAGTAAAATTCAAGCATTAAGATCAGGCAACATGATAAACATGAATGGACAATTACAAACACAAAAATACAACAGTTAGTGGAGAAGGTGTTGAAAAGTCTTCAACACATTAAAAAATGAAATATAGACTATGACAATCCATACTCCTGCCCTGACTCTTACATATTATAATTTGACCAGATAATGGAAGCGATATTAATTCACGGTTCCAGTATTTTGCCAGTGTTGCCTGCGCGCAAACAAAGATAAAGATTGTAAAGTAAAAAACATTAGTAGATATTTAAAGGGAATAACTCTAACTGAATGTGTCAACAATTACTTAGAAGTTGATAAATGAGAGGATATGTGTGAAATATTCTTAAAAAATAAATAAACCACTTTTAGTGATTTTATGAGAATTAATTCAAATGATTATAAAATCGTAGATGAGCATTACATAGAGTTGAAGGAAATATATGACGAGAACTGAAATTTAACACAAAATTCAGCATTAACTGAGGAGTTACCTAATGAGATCAAGAAAATTATGTTATCTAATCCTTCTTCAACTGATTGGCTTATTGTTGTTAGTAAGATTGCAAAGTTTAAAATCTTCACGGGTTAAAATGTTGAATATTGCACTATTTTAAATCTTTTTAGAAAATGTCACACACAATTATGTTTATAAGTTTGAAATTTTGACACACAAACATTTTCGTGTAAAACTACAAAATTATGATACATTTTCAAGACACTATGACACATAGCAGCGTTAAGAATTGTTAAATTTGTAAACACGCAAGCATAAATATGTTTTTAATTATTTAAATATTAATATTACTAACAGCTACAGTTATATTAATTTTGGTTGTTATTTGTTAGTGAACATTTTTTTTTTTTTTTTTTTTTTTTTTAAATTTTTATATCAATCGCATGTTAATTGAAATGATACTTAATATGATACATCGCTCTTTTTCCTTCACCTTTTTTATCACTCAATTTTAAATAAACACTTATAAAAACTATTTCCAACTTAGAACCTATTTCACGAATTAAAAACGAGATTTATTTTTAATTATAAAAAATACTTTTTTAGATTTATATTTTATATTGCTTCGCAGAATCGAACATCTGGAAAGGTGCCTCTACTTTTAGCCATGAACGAAATCTTACCAAACAACTGACATGCGCTTTTTAACTCCAATTGTCAACTTCACTTTACAATATATATATATATATATATACCATATATATATATCTCTCTCTCTCTCATATATATATATATTGGCCAGCCAATGATAATGTGCTTGGCAATGGCCAATGTGTGTGTGTATTATTATTAATGTGTGTGTGTACATGTATATATATATATATGCTATATGGCCAACTGACGTATGTATATACATGTATATATAGATAGATAGATAAGGCTAGATAGACAGATAAATGGAATGGAAGCAAATGAATGAATGGGCCAGGTAGATAGATAAGATAGATAGATAGATAGATAGATAGATAGATAGATAGATAGATAGATAGATAGATAGATAGATAGATAGATAGATAGATAGATAGATAGATAGATAGATAGATAGATAGATAGATAGATAGATAGATGAACCCTTAGCGGTCTATCCGTTTATCCAATCAAAATTATAATTCAGATATTGTTATTTAAAGATATGTACTCGAGTATATCATTCAAAATGATAGAGCTCTTACGGTTACGGTAACGGTTCAAAAAATTTTAAATTTTCGTAGGGCAATACACATTTATCGAAATTACAATTTTTTATCGTTTCTACCTTTGCAGATGATAACGAATTGCATGCAAGAGAATGTTGACAGCTGTAACGAACGCAGAAAAGCAGGAGGAATCTGTCTAATTTCCCGTTTAATGTATGGCAACTTTCAATTTTGACAAATGTCATGGATTTGATGAGTACTCTTTAGATTTCAGATAGCCTCAGAACCAGGAATCCATCGGAGTGAGTTCGAGGGATCCGAGTGGCCAGGAAAGAGCAAAGTTAAGCGGATGATTGTATTATCAAATTGCTGTTGCAATACTTGTCGAACAAATGTAGCGACGTGTAGAGGAGGCCATCTTGCATCCATATAATATCATTAAAAATTATTTCACTGCTGCAATTCTGGAATTACCTAATTCTGCCGAGTACATTTTGCTTAACTACCGAACACTTATGATGGAGAACGTTTTCATATCTGTGGACGTAACCTCTTCAAGTAATAATGGACCGAGAACGAATGTACTTGTGATGCCACACCATACAGTCGCTTCAGCTTTGTATAAAAGCGCTGGTGAAAAAAATGAGAAAAATGGAATGTATTAATGAATGAAAAAATGAAGTTTTGACACTGTGTTGTAGAGAATGGGTATTCTAATTCCAGTCAATACTCGACCAGGTCACCCGCCCACATTTAAGGATTCTCTTCTAGAAATTAAACAACTTGCAATTAATCTGACACAAAGTATGTAATAATTTTTTTTTATTTGAATCACTTTGAAATGAAATATATATTTTTTTATGTGTATAATACTAATAAATACAAATATTGAACAATTTTTACGTAAATTTAAATGAAAATTTATAATTACATGAATTAATATATTTTTATTGATAATAAAAATACCGTAAAATGGTTTACAGTTATACATAAACAGTAGCCAGATCTAATTTACAGTAATTGTCATGATACTTTTAAAATTGATTTTGCGTTTATATATGTAGCAAATGAACTCGCTTATGTCATTGCAATGTTCTAAATAAATGATTTAAGGCAGCAAAGTATAGCAGTAGTTAAGCTGGTAATGCACCAGTTACAGAGATAAAGGCTCAAGATAGTGTTACGAAATTGTGCCGTGACTGTATCTTCTGTGAGGAACACATGCAGTCTGATTATCTTAATTTAATGTCTGTTTGGTTAAATAACCCGTAAAATATGCTACATTTCATATAAAGTTGTAACACTAATGAGAGACGAGAAACATTTTAGATGGTAATTTGTAACTTATTGTTATAAATGTAATAATATGCCAATAAATTTAATTCAAAACAATAAAATAAATAAAAATCAAATAAACCTAAGTAAAAATCAAATTCTCTTCTGGTGATGGAAAACATTTTTTTTTACTCTTGATTGGAAAGTATTGCACATGAAATAAATTACTGTTTAATTTAATGTAATATATGTGTATAAATTTGATAATTTCATTAAATGGCAGAATATTAATAACCGAAGCCATAAAGTATAATTAACATTTATTACTAACCTATATAGAATATCTTGAAATGTAATTTTTATTTCATTCCAGTAATACAAAACAAAGCTATATATTATTGATTATGCCTCTTTCTTTGAAAATCTAAATAATTATCAAAAGCTCCAAAAGAAAGTCTCCAAATTTGATAAGTTTTAAATATTTGTGCTGTCTAATAGGAATTTAATTGATAATTTTCTTAGGAGAGATCGTGCTAGAGACTCATAAGTAAATATGAAAAATTAAAATATTCCTTTCTTTCATCTAGCACAGAGGTCTTCAACCCAGGTTCCGTTTAACCCTAGGGCTCCCTGGAACATTGACAGGGTTTCCGCAAGAGATCACTATTTGCTTAATCCAAACCCAAAAATTTAAATTGTTTATAAAAGATCGAATTACGAAAGGAAGTTTGTTTGTAAAAATAAATATAAATAAATATTTTATGGATAAAATAAAATCTTAAATTTCATAAAAGTCACGAGCTTCAAATACATTAATCGAGAGGCATTAGGTCAAATATTTGGCTCAGGTGAAGAATCATCCACTTATTTGGCTACTTATTTTACTTTTTCAATGATGAAGTAAAATCAACGCCACTTTTTTTAAATTGAAATTTTGGGCAGATTGCGTTTTGAAAGATAATAATGAATGCTTTCCTGGTTTGCATAATATTTTAGTAGATGATAACGCTAATGCCGATAAAAATGTAAAAATTAGTTTGGTCCAATGTTTATCACATCTTCAAAAAACTTTTTTTGCTTATTTCCCTGTTCAAAAAGAAAATTGGATCTTCTAGGATTGGAAATAAAGATTTTCTTGGATCAAAAATCCTTCTCAAGACTGTTAAACCTCAAAAATCCCAATAAAAGAGAACAACACATTGATATATAGACCGACACTCAATTGAAACTAAATTTTAGTCAAGTTGATATTATGTATTTTTGGATTGACATTAGAAAAGAATATCTTGAAATTTCCAAAACATCTATGAAACATCGAATGTCATATGTTTCAACCTACGTATGCGAATAATATTTCTCTGTGTTCGCTACGTCATAAATATAATACAGAAACAGATAAGATTGGATGAGATTAGGTTGCACATTTCGACAATTATTTTAGACGTAAGAATACTTTGCAATAAAAAAAATCACAGTAAATTCAATAAAAAAATTATTTTCATTAATTTTTTATAATTTAAAATATTGTTGCTTTTGTTTAATATTCATATAATATATTTTAGAAATCCCCCCCCTCCAAAAATACTTATTAGCTACCTTATCATTCCTTATCTTATTAAGACGTTTCTATTGTGATAAAATTGATATGCAATAATAATTTTGTTAATTTGAGTAGGATAAAACTTTGATATCATATTGTTTCTTCTCTTTGATAAAGAGGTTACTTCAAAAAAATAGTTAGCTCCAAAGTTTAAAAGGTTGAATAGCCCTGATCTAGAATATTTACCACTATCAGCTTAAGGAAATAAACAAAAGAAGACTTTTGCTGAAGAAAATCAAATTATGTTAAGTATTATTAAGAGGAATAAACTCTAAGTTGCAATTATTATAGAATCTAAATTTAGGCTGCGTACCGGTATTAAATGCCCATAATAACAGAAAAGAAATGTAATACTTGTATAAACCCTATATTCAGTCTCAACTCAATTAATCTGTCTTAGAATGTAACCTGGTTTAATATGTCATCTCTCCAGAGAAAGTTTATTAAGAAAACTAGAAGAGATATGTAGTTTCCTTCGGTTTATAAACATAGATAAGAAAAATGAGAGTAGACTCTGAAAGAAATTGAATTTATAAAACAGAATGAAATCATACAAAAGGACGTTTGAAATAATATCGGATCTCCAGCATTCTCTATCCAATATTTCGGTTTTTAAAATAATCAATTACTCTATTTTTCTTCCTAGAATTTTCAATGAAATTCAATTTAAGTAAGTTTATTAACTGATTCAAGGAATGCCGACATCAAAGAGAGTGCTGCTGATGAAAAATAAACACTTTATGAATATATCGTTTCTTATTAAATTAACGAATAAACACATCAATTACGAATCCTCCGATACAATCAACCATTTTCGTAATTTAACATTTCTGCCCTCCTCTTCGGTAACGAGCCATTCAAAATCTATACATATTTACTTTCTCTCCGATAAAAAATAACCTCTGGGCTAATAGGATAATTCCTTCGACGTAGAAGTATTAAATAAATAGTGCCTCAAAATAGATGGTCTAAGTCAGTAATTGATATATCGCTTTTAAAAGCCATTCAACTGAAAGAATTCCCTCTCCGGAGACTAAGAGCTGAGAGATGAATGAGCTGCCTAACGCATTCGACAAAATTTCTACCATTTAAACGTTTCTTTTCCTCTACGATAAACTATTTATATTTGTAGATAAATGTTACTGAAAGTGGAACACGCGTTATATATATATATATATACGAGGAATGTAATGCCCGGATATCTCATAAAAAGTAGTTTATTTATTCAATATTGTAATGGCTTGTGTAATGATGAAAGATATGAAATCGGTAACTAGGATATTTTTACAATTTAGAACCGAATTTCGGTACTCTAGAAGTACATATGTATCGAAAATGTATGGTGGAGTTTCTGATAAGAAGTTTTATTTATTCAGCATTGTAATGATAAACGTTTGCATAAAATCGATAACTTAAATAATTCACAGAGGCCATTTATCAGCCATGGAATGTCAGAAAAATAAATGCTGTAACTGCTGCAATTTATCAAGTTGAAATGATAAAAATATGCATATATTATGTATTAACTGCTGTCTGCTGAAGATAAGATATTTTTTTTATAAATGTAGGTTGAGTGCTTAATAATTTATAAGGTTTTTAGGGGTGTTTTTCGACTACTGATAGTTACTGGTAATATATCTGAAATATTTATGAAGAAAGCTCAGTATCATAGATTTCTAAATGTTAGTTTTAAATCATAAGAAGATACAAAAAAGTAATTCTTGCCCTCCTTTTAATATCAATAACTAATTCAAGTATCTAATATCTGTTATTTTATCATTGAATTTTACAGTTCAAGAAAAAAATAATATTTAAAAAATAGTTAATCGATTTCATTGATTTGAAGGATTCTTATTTTACTATTGATTTTTATTGCCACATTTCTTTCATATTTTATTTTTCAAAGTATATTTTTACTCGCAGGTTTTTAGGCAAATTCTTAGATAATAATAAATAATATCTGAATGCATTGAAAGTTCAAATAAATGTATTAATGCTCACTTCTATTAATTGTTTATTTTACACCTTTTTTATTTTTACTTAGGTTTTTAAGTTTTTATTATTTGTTTAGGTCACGAACTTCATAACCAACAATGTTCAATTCAAGTAGCCGAGGAAACTTCAGCCGAAAAAAGTAAAAGCATCCAAATCTGAATTGGATTCTTTGTTAGACTAAGGCATAATTCGACTATCTAAGAGCCCATGGGCGAGCCCAACTTAATTGGTAAAGAAGAAAGAGGGCATTTGGCATATATGTGGAGATTTTCATACATTAAGTGCAATTGCAATTCCAGATAAATATACTTTACACAACATATAAGATTTTTCAATGATACTATTTTTTCTAAGCTGAATTTGGTTTAAAAAAAAGCTTACAATCAGATAACCTATCAGAACTATCAAACTTATCGGATCTTTGAATACAATTATACGTCATATGGTGTCAAGAATGCGTGTCGAACTTTTCAATACTTTATAGACGAGAAATACTGCATGGTTTAAATTGCTTAGTTTATTTGGACGACATTCATATTAGTCACTTCTGAACCTTTCTTTATACATTTATAAAACTTGAAGCAATTTTTTTTAAATTTTTTTTCGCTCGGTAATGACAAGACGTATAGTTCCAGGATTTATCTAACAATTAAAGAATAATATACAAACCTGGTAATCCAATTCAGTTTCAAATCACAAAGTATTTATACACAAAGATTTAGCTACAATAAGGCATGTTGATAGTTAAGAGCTCCGTGTTGAAGAAGAAAAAAAGAAGGTGGTTTGCTAATCTACCCTTTCTAATACTGTTGGACTAATAACTATCTTTTTTTTTTTTTCTTTTGACTTCTAGAAACGAGGTAAAGGAGTTGCTTTTCATTTATCAATTGGAATTATCAAGTTCACTAGATATTCGTCTATCTTATTTATATCTAGTGGAGGCTCAATCTGAGTCACTCCTTGTTCCGGATTAAGGATATTGATTATCTGAACCAAAAAAAAGGTATGTGGTAGCCTCAGAAGACATCCCTGCATCCAATTATTAAATTACCAAAACAGACAAGAAAAAAAAACTAATTAAAATTTTTACTGCAGTAAGTATTTTGAAATTTTAGGAAACATACCGACCATTGATATAATACCTAATTGGATAATAAACAAAAGAGAGGAGATTTTGGAAATCCAGATTTACAGCAGACTGGTAGTAACTTCAGGTATTTCGTACAAATTCAATTTAAAGAACAACACACAGTTTGTTTTACCTTCAATAGAATTAATGATCTATAACACATTCCGTTAATTTTCGAGTGAACTATACTTTTCAAATAACTAATCTCTGTAATATACTCCAAATCGATTCCCGATGCATCATCACCTTCAGAGGACTTTCGGAGACAGTAGTGTCGAATAAAATAATGTTTAGAGCTTTTCTGCAGAGGATGAAATACTTTGATATTTATTGATCTGAGGAAAAACAATTTTTCTAAACA
Source organism: Nephila pilipes (assembly GCA_019974015.1). Taxonomy (NCBI): domain Eukaryota; kingdom Metazoa; phylum Arthropoda; class Arachnida; order Araneae; family Nephilidae; genus Nephila; species Nephila pilipes. The sequence continues at coordinate 622,177 of BMAW01087746.1, forward strand.
AAAGGGATGATAGCTTTTCAGTGCTCTACATCTCTCATAAATAAATCAATAAGTCATGTTTTCGTCCATAGAGAATAGCCTTTAGACCTCTGCAAAAATCATATTATGGGCCTGAAAGATTCCATCTATAGCCAGCAAAAGTTTTGCGCAGGACATCCCAGCTAAGAAGCAGACGAGATCAGTGAATAGAATCAAACCTTTCTTTCTGAATGACTAGTTACCACCTGTCTCTGAAATCGCAATACAAGGTCGTCTTCTAAAGACGACACTCTACAGTCGGATTGTTTAGTCTAACTGAATCCTTTGGTTTCAAGAGGAAGCATGGTGGTGCCTTGCAATTCTTTACTATTGATCACCTCGAATATGAATCGACAAATGGAGAAGCGGATTGGCTGATAAAATGCGAATTCAAGACCTTTTGTCCTGCTTTATGAGAAGCACTGAAGAATTAAAAGTTAGAATTATTCTCCATCTATAGCCACTGTTCACCACAAATTCAAGATAGTAATTGAAGGCCGCAAGTGGGCTAAGCTCTCGCAGAAAAAAACTTCAACTCGAAGCCAAAACCTTTTTGGCAGTTTGTCCTTATTTCTTATTGTTTTTTTTAGCTAGTCAGGTTCTAAGCTATTTTTTATCCATATTTTAAATTCCTTTTAGATGTTTTTTAGTAAATTGTTGTTGTTGTTTTGCTTCTTTTAAATCTTCTGATGTATCTGTTTGGTGTCTAGGCACATTTGTAAGTATTGTAAACGTCAGATTATAATAAACACATTTTATTAAAATTTCATATGGTTACGCCTACATAGCACTACAGAATCTAACGAACTCTCTTTATTTAAAAGTTATTTTCGACTTGCATAAATATGATGCGAGCTTTTAAACTTTTTTTTTGTAATAAAAGTAAAAATGTATGACTTTAATTTAGAATATACGTGATAAGAATATCTCAGATTAATTTATTTTCAATTCAAATACTAGAAATGGCTGAGTAAGAAGTTTTATTTTAAAGTGAAATCGGAATCTCCATTTCTTTGATATATTTTCCTTATTGAAAGAATAAAGTAAAATGCATTTCAATTCTCTGGAGAAATTTGCTAACAATATTTTTACAGTCCAATTTCAAACTGCTTGAAATACAAGACAGAAAGTCGTAGTCATAATATTGTCGTAAATTTCTCAAAAACAGATGTAACTTTTCTTTATTAGAAACGGAAAACCTATTTTAGACTATTCTTTTAAACATTATTCAGTTTAATGATACATAGTACTTTTGCTATTGCTTTTATAGCATAGCTTTAAATAAAAATATTAAATTTGTTGCTTTAGCTGAAAGAAAGCCATTTTAAAATACACTGGTTATCATAAATTAAGGAAAATTCACAAAAATCGCGATAACTCAAGAAATTACACATGGAATTTTATGAAACTTACCCACAATATACAACACATAGTAAGGTATTAAACAACATAAAAAGAAATTATCAGACATTAATAGTAGTATAGAAATTAGCACATGTATAAAATAAACAAATTGGAAGTATCGGTTTGCAATAGAAAAAGTACCTTTAATATGGAATATGATTGCCTCTAGAAGCAATACAGCACAAACAGCGATGTGTGATGCTTTCAATTATGCGGTCTATCAGTTCAATAGGAAGTGAGAACCATTGCTCTTGTAAAGCAGATGCAAGCGCGGCAAGGGTCTGAGGGGGCGGATTGATGGCAGATACACGCCTCCCTAGAGCATCCCAAACGTGCTCGATAGGATTCAAGTCCGGGGATCGAGCTGGCCACTCCATGCGCGTAATTGTTTCCTGTTGAAGATAATCATCAACAATGCGAGCTCTGTGTGGTCTTGCATTATCGTCCTGTAACAGGAAGCAATCACCAATCGCCCCGGCATATGGGCGCACATAAGCATCAAGGATGTTGTCTCGATAAACCTGAGCATTCACGGTTCCCCTTGGAAAGACATGGAGGTCTGTGCGCCCTCCTAAGGATATGCCTCCCCAAACACAGACACTGCCTCTTCCGTATGCATCTCTTTCACGGATGTTTGATGGATGATAACGGGTCCCAGGTTCTCTCCATATCAAATAACGTCTACTGTCACTTTCTAGACTAAACCTGGACTCATCCGTAAAGAGAACAGGCCTCCATTGATCTGACGTCCAGTGGACATGTTGTCGGGCCCACTGCAAACGGTCTCTCCTATGGCTTGATGTGAGCGGCACGCAAATGGCTGGTCGTCTCGCATACAGACCACCTTCGTGGAGCCTTCTGCGCACAGTTGACGTTGACACCAACCTTCCGGTGGCTGCAGCAAGAGAGGATCTAAGATGTGTCGGAGTAGCGGTTCTATTCCTGCGTGCACTTAATGTCAAATATCGGTCATCGGCACTGGTCGTAACAGTTGGCCGTCCTTGACTGAACCTCCTAGATGCCGAATCTGTGGTTTGAAATTGCCTCCAAAGTCTATGAACCACAGATGGACTCACATTTAGCCATCTGGCCACTTCTGATTGACTCTGCCCTGCCTCTAGTCTCCCGATGGCTCTCCATCGTAGTTCTTCAGGCAAATGATGCCTAGAGGTCATTATTACGAATTGGCTATCTCAGATTTTCAATGTCGCAATCACAGTAAAATTTGTGTGCTTTCTCTCAAACTTGGACTTTTATGCTCCAGGCAGATGACGTAAGCCGAGTGCAGCGTCACTAATTTGCATATTGCAATTTTACTCAGCTACTCTTAGTGGACAACATATGCAAATTTTGCACGGTTTGGCTTACTTTTGAAAGAGTTATCGCTATTTTTGTGATTTTTCCTTAATTTATGATAACCAGTGTACATACATTTTATTTCAAGTTTATCTATTCAAATCTTCAAGAGCTTTATTTTAAAAAATAAATTAAATTTCTGAAATTTTTATTTATATTAATTATTTAAACTTTTTTTTAAAATTTCACTTATATATAAATTTTCCTTAATTAAAGTCGTTACTATGTGAAAAACTAAAATTCATTTGAAATCAATAATTTTGTTTGAAAATTATCAAGTTGTATCCAATAGACTAAAAATATGATGATTAGGCAATGGGAAAATTTATTTTAATATGTATTTTCTGTAAAATATATTTTTTTCATTTAGTGATGTGATTTAACGTTTCTACATCAACATTGATATAAAAATTGCTTTTCACTTTCTAATTGTTCCTTGATGTATTTTTTACTACTACTAATGATATTCAAAACTAGAATAAATATCTAAAATTATTTTTAAATTTTGTAAAAGAAACTATACATTAACTTCCTAATATAGTGAAGTTATCATTCACTACACATCGAAAGTAATTTAATTTCAAGTTATTCAAAACATACATTAAGTCAATGAAATAATAACATTCTAGAGAAAAAATGTATCTCAGTTAGTAAAAAAAAATGCATGAATCTTTTATTTTATGAAATATTGACTCAAAGGTTTCATCCAAATCTAAATTAAAAATTGTATATATATCATTCCTTCCTCTTTAACCAAAAGATTTATTTTATTCCTTTATGATTAAAAATATTATTACGTTTTTCGAAACAGTAACATATTCACCGAAATCTTATTTAATATTGAATTTATTACTTTTAATTGAAAATCATCGCTCATTGAAAGCTATATTTCAAAGAATTCATTATAAATCCCATGGGAAAGAAAACTCTTGTGGCAGAATATTGAATTCTAAGGCTTAAAAACTATACACAGAAGAAATTAATTAACTTTTTTATCAAATACATGCTTTCGAAAAGGAAACTAATTATTCTTTATTGAAATTCGAACTAAATAGTAAAGTCAAGCCAAATGAGATTCTTATTAGTATAGCATATAAATATATTTAAAATTAATTAAAGATATTTTTATTAAATTGACATTTTCTTTATTAATGATGTTTAATGCAAATTCTGCTGATAAGTACTCTTTTAATTAAAATGTTTAGGAACAAATTAATATTTGCCCTACCACACTTACTTTTCATAGATATTTGGAGTTCTTATAAAAATTATAATAGTAGTATGTTGTAATTTCTTACTGTTACAATGGACATCTGCTGGATTTGTTCACAGAAAACTTTTTCAAAGTTCATTTGTGTTTTCTTATTTTAAAATATTAAAAATGTGTCTACTTTTTATAAATTTAAAAAGTAGACACTTTTTTTTTTTTATAATTTTTAACTAATTGCACAGATCTTTTAAAGTTGATGATTTACACATTGAAAATATTTTTAAGTAAAATTATGTTTATAGAATCCTGAATAAAACTGAATTTAAGAAAACATGGCAAGTAGAGCACTTAAAATGTATTTCGGTTTTATAAACATTAGTTTAATTAAATTTTTATTCATGTAAATGAAGAATTATATGCAATATGGCATTATGTACACAAACTGAAAATTTCTTAATTGTAAAAATAAAAAGCAAACTGATTTCTTAATCTAGTATTTCATTCATTATTGCTAAAGAATTTGTTTCTCATTGATGCAATGAAGTCTATCGGTAATTTAACTAATTGTTTATTAATGTAAAAAAAGCAAAACGTACAATAGGTAGATGAAGCTTGTGACGGGACAAGTAATTTTCAACTACGAACAAAAGACGAGGACGTCACCTAAGCTATCACCCCATAATCCAATCTTCCCCACCCTTCCTTTTGTGAACTTAGAATCCCTGCAGAGATTTTATGAACATCGACAATTTCTACACGACTGGTCTTTAGAGGAGCCCACAACTTACCAGAAGACAATGCAGACATAAATTCGTGTAAATGTCCAATTGACAACCATTCTCATGTTTATTGGGGACAGACGTTGCTATTTTAAAGTGAGGGCAAATTATGAGATCGACACCTGTTCTGGAAACCTATTCTTTTAACTTTCACACCCCACGGCAATGGGAGTGGATTTTGATCTCTGACAGATTTAACTTGCATCGGCTAGCTACATTTTAGTCCATGGAAGGACTAGAACCGAACTTACTAACTTTTGTTTTTGAATTACAAGCAGATGAGAGAAAAAGGTTTTTAAAATGAAAAATTAAGTATCCTTTATATAAAGGCCACACATTTAATGATTTGCAGAGACTCTAGTCGACAACAACGTCAGAAATTAAAACGCCGAGCTTAACTAGCTAGGTGAGACATCTTTTCAGCCTAGTTGGTAGAGGCACAGCAAGAAGTGACCAGTCAACTTTCCTTTTGACTTACTGAACCAGGGCTCGAAACAACGCTAGCACGCCAAGGTCAACAACTCACTCTCTCCCTTTCCACAGTGTACGGAGTAGAATAACATTCCCGATGTTTCGTCCAGTGCCAAAGATTTAACTCCCGAGAAGGGTGGTCAAAAAGGCACCCTAACAAGGTTTGTTATAAGAAATATACGGGTTTGTGGATAAAATCATACAGTTTCGCTTGCTCTTTGCGGCTCGTCAAATCACAACAATCAGTGAATAAACAAAAGTTCTATAGTTTATTGTACAATCTTACAAAAAGCTTAGAACATTGAGCCCTTTAGATGCGGGTGTTTTTTTTTTTTCCCTTAGCTCCAAATAAGGTTACAACAAATTACCATTCAAATGTCTCATTTAGGCATCCAAGTGAATATATCATTTTACTTTAAACTATCACAATTTCGATTTCGTCTTTATTAATAGCAATGCTTTAACACAATTATTTGCATTCTTTTTGTTTCCACTTTTATTGCAATCGCATGAAGTATTTTCTCTAACAAAATATCAGTAAAGTGAGATGATATATTAAAGTAAAATTAAATTGTTATATATATATATACATATATGTGTGTGCGTGTGCGTAAAGATTTTACACACACACACACACATACATACATATATATATGTATGTGTGTGTTAAGATTATATATATATATATATATATATATATATATATATATATATATATATATATATATATATATATATATAAAAAAATATATATATATATATAAAAATATATAAGCATTAAATCTAACCAACCCCACAAAAAATGGGGGGGGGGTTAATGACTTATACAATTAAACAGATTTATGACATAGTCTGTATCAATGGCCAAAAATATTTTATTATTTCTTTCAGACTTTAGTCGAGCTTCGGCCACCAAAGGCCGAAGCGAAAACACAATAAAAATCTCAGATAATCATCAGAGAGGAGTGTATAAGAGCAAAAACGGATTGAGAATATAAGAGAGAGGAATTTTTTTGTGTAAAGTTATACAGCAGAATTAACGTCATATAACGCGTGGTACAGGATTCGGGGGAAATATCATAATAGACAAGGAGTCTAATAGATATTGTTTTGACGGATTTATGATCGAGGGAACGCGAATTTAACCAGTTTTATGAGATCGTGATCTAATAAATAAAAGGATAAGTTGGAAGAAGATCAGGAAATAAGAATGAACTCTTTACTTTTGAATTAGGGAATGAGATAGAATATATAATTAAATTATTATTAAGAGAAATTATTGAATTAAAGTTAAATCATTACACACACACACATATATATATAAAGAGTGTCAAAAAGTTTTCATTAGAATACGAAATAACCACGGTAAAGCAATAAAATTTATTTAGCATATTAATTGATCTTTATGTTCATAAAGCTGAAATTTACAACTATTAATGTTCATTTGCTTGGTTTCAGGAGTTAATTAATTTTTAATTATTATTTTTTCATTTATGCTTTGCATATATAATTATATACTTTATAAATAAAAAAAAGTTGTTCACATCTATAATATATTTTTATTATTAAAAATCTGAAATTAATAAATTAAAAAAAAAATTAGTTGTGAACTTTACCACCAGATGGCGACTTATTCTTTGTTATTTTTATTTGTTTTGGTATTAAAGTTTTTTACCAAAAATTTTAAAACTGGTAAGGTAAATAAATTAGTGTATTGGTGGTTAAGGTTTTTCGTAAAAACCATTATCGTGAAATATTGGTAGGAAATTTTAAGAGCATCAATTTTCCTTTCTTTTGAAGGTATAAGCTTTATAACTCTTTTTATATTAAAAATATTTACTTATGTATAAAAACAATGTTCAGCAAAGGGATGTTCTTTACCTTCATAGGCAATAAAAATCTAAACAGGAAGATGAGATGTTAATCATTTACTGTACTGAATATAACTATCGAAGATTTCAGGTGGCCAAATTTCTGCTGCAGATTCGTAATTATCAGTAAAGTGCATTTCCTAATTTTCCTTATCTTGCATAAGACCTACATGTTCTTCAATATTTGTCACACTTGCTATTTCATTTCCTACTTCAAACTGAGGAATCATTTCGGATGACAAATCTATTTCTTCAACACTAAGTGTATTAACATTCGATAACAACAGATTCAGTTTTATTAGAAATTAAATTATTATTAGCGCTTAAATTCAGAATCAAGTCAATAATTAAATCATTATCCATGGCACAAGTGGTCATTTATAGACTAATAAATGGCATTATCATCCAGGCATTTTATAAAATTAATATTTATCCAAGGGACCTGAACTTTTAGCAGATTTTAAAATTACTTCTCCAAATGGATGTTTACGGTGCTTCGGTACAATCTTATTTTCGATTATTGAAATCTTGGTATTACTATCAATTACTGATTCTAAAATTTTGCATTGAAACAATCGTGTGCTTCAAACGTTTCACACCTAGTTGTTTATCATTCTAGGACTTAAAGAGACTATGAAATAAATATGCAGTAACTGAATTGCAATGTTTTACAATAATAGATGCATTAGATAAATTTTATTACCACTTCCATAGTGAAAAATTTATCAAAAATGTTAAAAATTTATAATGTAAATTATTCCTTCGGACTCTAAAGTTAAATATTTATGACTATGAAATTAAATATTTAAAAGGCTCTACTAACATTGAAGCAAATATATTATCCAGGCATCTGGTTTTTCATCACCTTCAACATTCAGTTCATTTGCTTGACATTAATGAAATTACTGCCCAACAAAAGATAGATACTTTATGTGAACCTAAATATATATATATATATATATATATATATATATATATATATATA
>BMAW01087746.1:635270-665386 GCA_019974015.1 Nephila pilipes
ATATATATATATATATATATATATATATATATATAAATGCAGAGAGAGTACGTGTCTAGACTCTAAACTAAGAAATCGAAATATTTTCAGTACATCCATCACTCAAAATAATGTAATCGTTATCGCCGTGAATAGGTATTACTTCCATTCCTATAATGTAATTTAACCACAATTATTAAAGCATTCTTAATGCGAAAGACCTCTCTTCGTGTCTTTTGTCAGAAATCTTTCCGCCACCCCCTACAAAAGATGACGCAAAAATGACCCCTTTAAAACTCTCAGGAGAGAGAAAACTGGAGGTGGTCTTCTCAAATGATTTTCGTGCGTAATCGGGTGTAATCGACAAATCGCAAATATTTCCTCCAGGCTTCGGGGAACATCGTAACGACTCGCCAGTATTTTGATATAATTGAGAGCACTCGTTCACCATTTCGCATAATGGGTAAAAGCAACGAAAAGGAAGGGGGAGAGGGTGCTGTGTTTAGTGAAATTGTTAGAGGCAACAAATTCCACGAAAATAAAAATTGTCCAATTCTCCCTAACGGCGTTGTGGTCCATAACGCGAAATGGGAGGAAATAATTTTTATTTAGCCCAGGCATTCTTATCTTTGCGTTGCGAATAAATAGCCCGTAAAATATTTAACCGTGCCTTGATTACGGACTTCGATATGTAATAAAAGTAACATTTGGAAAAGTTCAATTTTCTGAGCATTGCTATGATTATAATTCTCGCATTCCATTATCGGGATTATATTGATAAAATGTTCACAGAAATGACTATCTTTTAATCAAGGAATGATTATGCTTTTCTTTAAAATGATTATGTTGGTTGAAAGGGGCTTTGTGTTTTTATTCAGATGTGATTTCGGAAGATTTATTTTTTCTTTTCTTAATTTTCTGTCTTGCTAATGTATTTGATTCTAGCTGTTTGTTTCTGTAATCGACCGCTCAAATAAATCGTGAAATAAGATACTTTGTAATAATGATCTCTACATTTTACTTGTTGTACCAGATTATCTTTAAAAATATTAATCCAGAACGCAAGAAAAGTTCTTCAATCAGTTAGTGACAAAAATAATTTTTTAATAGAATTGTAAAGAAACGTATAGAGTGTCGATTAAATATTATTTTGTGAATTATTCATCATTACATTTAGAGATTAAATTTCATTCAATTCTCTTATATACACGTGAAGTAATATATTATATTACTAAAAATTGTGAAAATATTCGAATCCAGTATCTATTTGTAAAGATAAACCTGATTTTATTTTTAAAAAATAAAAAGAAGAATATCGTAAAAGGATTTGTAAAAATAAAGAATAGCATTCCTTTGGAAATTACTAAACTGTTATTTTCTGATGATATTATTTGAAAAGGTAAACGATCATCCAATTTGCCCCTGATTAAATACCATCTTTGAGGAGAAATAGAATATTATTGAAATATATAAAAAAGGAAAGTGTTACATAAGTATGCCTTTTACAGAATGTTCGAGTAAGAAATATCTTAAATATTTAAGCAATAACTTAATACTAATAATCTCTCTCTCTCTCTCTGTTTTGTATTTCAATTATTTAAGTAAATCGTCGCGGAAAATTCCACAGATAGTGACTATAAAACTATTCACCAATTCCAAACACCCAGTTTAGAATAAATTAGTATAATTTATCTAATTTAGAATAAAATCCTTGAATTTAAATCCTTATTCACGTTTTAGATATGTTTCAATTAATTCTCTCTCTCACTTAATAGCTTTGCAGTCAAAAAAGCTCTATCTGTAACAAATTACAAGTTCTAAAGGTTATGCCTTATTCAGAATGTATTATTGTTCATACATCAAGACATACTCTACTTTCGGAAGCTATAACTAGTACTGATCGAACATCTAAAAAAGCATTCAAGCAAGTCATTCATCATGACATTATTTAGCTATTCTCCGTAACAGTTAAATAATGCCTTAATTGTTTGCTCCTTAGTAGTCATATATTGTTGTGTCTATGAATAGAATCGTATACTAAACAAATTTCTAGAATCTGTTTATTCGAGAGAGAAAATGTGAATCATTTCTGAAATTGACTCGAATTAATTTGTTTTCATTACATGTCTTATTATTCATAGCTATATCATGCGCGTGTTTGTCATTACTGAAGAAAGTTATATTCTTTAGTAAGTTTTTTTATTCTATACCCGTTAAAATATGATTATATTTCTTTTAAAATCGTTTATACGATTCTTCGATAACTTCTGATTTTCCTATTACAATGTAAATTGTAAAAAATTAAAGAAATTCTTATTAGCAGTTTAAAAAGTAATAAATATATATATTATTTAATTTTGCTTTTGTAAATGATTCATTAACTTTTATTCCTTATTATTTGATATTCTATACTTGTAACCTAAATTTAGAGTAAAAAAAATCGGGTATTGTTTTTATCTTCCTTTTTTTGTAACGAAAAGAAGATTGCTTTCATTTCACATCTGTGACTAGGAAATTATATCAGAAAATTTATAAATATTAGCTACCCAAGGGGCTATTGTTTTAGTTGGGTCACTTTTGGAGTACCAGATCACTTTTCAATTTCTTATCATTTGCTTCAATTTTAATTAAATTTAGCTTAAATATATTCATTTTAATAATTTATCGTTTGTTTTAATTTTAATTACATTTATCTTAAGTATATTGCATTTAATAATTTATCGTTTCCTTTAGTTTTAATATCAGAAAAGTTTACTATTGTCCATTTCTCGACTTTTCGTCGTATACTTTAATTCTTATATTTAATAGAGTAATTTAATAATAATTATAAAAAGAAGCGCACCTTGGGTGGTTAAATCTGTTCATTGCAAAATTTTGGGTGGAACTTTTTGATTCTTTTTTAATGTTGTTTTCTCGAATCTTCTTAGTGCTTTGTTGTGCTTATTACACATATTAATGCAAGAAAGTTAACTGTATTGGTTTCGATTTCAGAAATAATTTATTAATTAAAATCATACTTGTTCTGATTTTAGGTTAATTACATTATAGAAATGTGAATCTGTATTATAAGTAAAAACTGCTAAACTATCTTCTCATTTAGTACATTAAAAAGTTTTTTTAAATTTGCAGGTCAGTTTAAATACATGTATATTAAATTTATTGCTAATATTAAAAATAGTAAATATGTAAGTCATATTTTCATTTTTTTTTCTTTTAAGGAAAGGTTAAATTGCATACTTGAAAACCATTACATATATTTTCAGAAAACCATAAGAAATTATAAATTGGCTAGAAATATTAAAATTGGAACTCATTTTTAAAATTTCGTAAAAATAATTAACACAAAAAGCATTTAGGAACAAACAACATTTCACTTAGGGTATTAAAAAGAGTATTATTAAACCTCTCTCTCCGGAACTTATTTAGGAACAAATATTTCTGTTTAAAAAATATATTAGGTGTATTTTATTTGAGTTGGGAAGGTATACTTTCAATAACGATAAAAAATTCTTATAAATCTACTGCATGACTCGTACATTCATTTCACTACTTTTTACTTCCAAAAAGTTAGTTCGAATCAAAATGCTCCCTTTAATAGATTTACATTCATAAGTATATGAAAATATTCTATTTTTGTATGCATTTCCCGATACCAATTTTAATATCACATCCTCGTGCGTTGCTATCGACATATTCTGGAAATAATCGAGTTGGAATTCCATTAGTACTCCAATCTAGGTAAGTCCGCTTGATATGCCGGCATTCAACGAACTGGATGAAATATTTTGTCTTCGACTTAATGTGAATCAAATTCGATTTCCGTGTCTCTACTTTGAGGTTCCATTCTTTTTGTAAGAAGATTTCCTTCCTCTTCTTCCTCATTTTTCTGCTTGGTCTAGTAACATAATAGTGGCGGAGAGGGCTTTCCAACGAAAGAGGATGAATGTGAAAAATAAAAGTAAAAAGCGAAATCTGAAAACCAAAAAGATGAAGAAAAAAAAAAAAGAAGAATGAATAAGCAAAGAAAAAAAAAATCTGAAAACCAAAAGGGGAAGTGCTGAATTAAAAGGAAAGTGTGTTTCTTACAAAACTTTTTCCCCTCGCTGGCAATCAATTTCTTTTGCAATGGAAAAGGCGAAAATCTGTCACTTCGGTTCTTTTCATATTATATATCCAATACTCGGAGATGTTTGAATACAATATATCGGTCTTCTTTCAAAACATGTTTCAGCACTCCCAACATTTCATGGGGAAGTGCAGTGTGGGAGGTGGTGAGGAAAGTAAAAGAGTTTCCGAGCATTGGTGAGATTTTGTTGCGAGAATCGAGGCCACACCTACCGAAAGAAATCTCCAACTGAGTTTTGAGTTTGATGTGAGCACATCTCACAAGTAATTGTATCTTCTTATTTTGTTTATCTATTTTTGTTGAAATTCGCGAATATAATGGATGTTCGACCCAGAACACTGGCCAAAAATTTCGTAAAGTGAACAAAGAACTTGTATCAGCTGCAGTTACACTAGCGGAAAGATGGTTGATGGGAACAATGTCCTGTTTCACATATGGTACATACAAGACGTCTTCAAAAAAGCTTAACGTTATTCGCTCTCCAAACAATTAAAAATAAAACTTTTGTAGCCTAATAAATTTTATAAAAGCTGTTAGATGTTCTATTTCAAATGGAAAAAAGTCTACACAAAAGTAGTCTTGAATGTAGAACTCTTTCATCAGTTTCGTTTGGAATGCGATTTATATAAAACAATGTATAAAATATTTCAAAAAGTATAATACAGAGAGAGAGGGGGGGGGTTGTGTGCAAGGGACACTCCAACAAACATTCAGACAAAAACACATGGACAAGATATGAAAGGAAATTAAGTTATTTATTTACAATACTTACAAATATTTCTTTTCAAGCTATTGAATGCCATTCACCCCATTGACAGTGCCAAGCTTGTATTGTCGTAGATGAAGGTAAATTTTTGTCAATTATTGAAAATTTTACTGTGAAACTGTAATGTTACTGTAAGTAAACAATTTACGCTCATTTTATATCTATTATTTATTTCATGTGTGTGTGTTTTCAAATGCATCATTTGAATTAAAATTTGTTCTCATTGTGTGTCCTACTATGCCTTCAAGAGTTCACTTTGAGTTCTTAAGCACCCTGCAAACTTAGCTGAAGCTACCCAACATGAAGCACTAGGAGTTTGCAAATTTTATAGTGATTTTTAACAATCAGTTATGTTGCAAGCCAAAATGGAATATTTTTTGCTGCATAAAGATTTTTCGTAATTACCATCAATTTGCATACTTATTTAGTCAAATAATTTTTTAAAAAAATGCGATGGAATAATATCTATAATTATTAGTATTGATTAATAAATTTAAAAAAATGTATTAAATTAAATTCATTGTTAAATAAACTTAAATGAGCAATAATAATTCCAATTTTAATTGGAATATAAATAAGTAGAGTTGTAAATATTAAGAAAAAATATACGTTATTATAAAGAAGCCTTGCATAAAAAGGAGACTATTTACATATTTTTAGAATGATTTCGATTAAAAAATTAATTAAGAATTTCGATAAAGGAGGATAGCAAAAAATATTGGAAATAGGGTAGTTTTTAAATTTTTAATTATCGTCTGAAATTCGTTAAAATTTATTCTACTTTCGAAACAGCGGATGTAAACAAGCTGTGGATAGAAAGATACGTTTCCGTTCTTTCTATGGAGAAATATTCCTGTTCTATAACGCTGTGAAATGCATGATATAAGCATTTCTAACTGCAAAATAAAGAACATTTATTAATCGGAAAAGAAAAAGTCGTCAATTATTACTTCTACATTCAAAGAAGGCTTCAGATGAATACTCGAAAAAAGTGCATACTGTTTCAAATTTTTTTTTTTAAATGAAGTCATTTGCAACGAGCGGAAAACCACCGACATATAAATCAATTGTAAATTTGTGGCACTTGTCCGTCATTGGTTGGCTCTTGCGCCATATTTCAGTTTATTGTTTTAAACCTAAGTGAAGAAGCCTAATGAAGTTGAAGAAAATTTTAGACCAAACAAGTAAAATTATTTATTATCAATGCCGAATTACCTAGGCCACTCTCTCCAGATTTCCACCTTAACTCCCATTCCTAATACATAATTGAAATATGAAATGTCTTACCAAATAACTTGCTAACGATTTCTGAACTATCTTTGATAGTAACCACGTAATTTAATGCTTTTAGTGTAATTCTAAAAAAAAAATCCAATCCTTCAAATTACCAGAATGACTTTAAGGACGTCAAAACGTTCAGGTTGCCAATCGTAATCATCTATATCTCTTCTTCTCACCTTCCCCTTACTTGTATATCATATATATATATATATATATATATATATATATATATATATATATATATATATATATATATATCATGATATTTAAATAACTTCATTTCCTTTCTACATGCCTCTAATTTACCTAATGACGTTTCATTTTGGTTGTGAGGAAATTGCAATTTTATACAATTAAGCTCAATAGAAGTCCTCGAGGTTAGATAAGAGAAAATCGCGAATAGCCCAAGGTCACAAATTATTTGTAAACATCTTTAGCAATAATTGTGACGTCCTTCCTCCATTCTGTAATTCTACCCCCATGTTCCAGTCTAATTAAGTAGTCAATAAATACCAGACTCCAATTGAAAAGGTGTAAGAGCAAGACAAAATGCTTTATTATTTAACAGCATAGAATACTTAGGTTGCTCTCTCTCGAATCCCCTTTAACTCGTCAATACTAGATTGTTTCCTTTTAGTATATTTTTGGCTTACAAAATTCAAACACTTCTTCCAAATTCAAATAACTACTTCTGACATCCGATTCGTATTTTAGTATTTTAATTAAGATTCGCTTCAATCAAAAAGATCAGTTACGATACATCAGTCAAATTATAAATATCTATCAGCCTGTCGTTATCCTCTATCTCCCCCTTCCTTTCCTTTTAAATTCTATTTCATTTATATATATCATTATCTCTAATTCACTTCCCTTCTAATTTCACCTTATTTACCTAATCACGCTTCGTTTGCGTTTGGAAGAAATTGTAATTTTATGTAATTCAACTTACTAAAAGAGTACCTGAGATTTGTCAAGAGAAAATTAGCTTTAAGAAATTGTTGTTCACCGATTAAAAAAAGCTTTAAAAAATTGATGTTCACCGATTTTTGCCATGACACGTGGCTTAAAGGAAGGAATTTTTTAAAGTCTGGCATGAAAATTTAGCTGGAAAATAAATGGAAACTCATTGCTGTAATTGACAAAGCATGGACTTACCTAAATGACTCCAATTAATTATTTTTTATTTACTATCAAAAATGAAGAGAAAAAAAAATGCCCGCATCTAGTTTTGTCGAGGCAAAAAAAAGTGTTAGAAAAAGTTTTATGATAGTCGAAGGTTTCTCTTACTAAGGAAAATTGAAGATAAAAAGATTTAAAAACAATTCTAAAATCAACAAATGATACTATCATATTTGATTCCAATATTTACAAAAGATATTCTATTTCTTGAAGGAGTTAAACTGCATCAAGATAAAGCAACCAACTGCATTTCAAAACTATTTTACTACATTCCTTGAAACCTTATTTAGGTATTGCATATATAATGTAATTACAGTATATTTTTACAAAGTCACTTGATTTTTGGCTTATATAATTACTGTGTCTTTAGTCAGTTGAAAAGATATTTTTCTAAGTGCAAGCTTTCCGTGATTGATGGTTCCTGGAAAGTAGTGAAACCATATCCCCTGCAGTTTATTATAACTTCCTTTACTATTCTTAAGTTTTAATAGTCAATTTTTGTAGTATTTTTTAAAATTAATTTTAGCAATTTAATTTTATTTTTAGAACTTAATTTTTGCTTTTGAATTTGCATAATAGTTAAAATTATGAGATTCACATTAAAAGTGATCCTATTTGTACTTGGAAATGAATAATTTTGAATGTTTTGATGACAATTCAAGAATAACTAATATAGGGGGAAAAAATAAGGAAGTATTTATTGCAGTGGAGAATGTAAAATTTATAAACTTTAATTCAAAAAAGTACTTTTAATCCGATAAATAATGTTTGAAAGTAATTCTTCGAATATTTATTAAATGAAGTGAAATTTTATAAAAGAACTCTTCTAACATGGGAAGTTCCATATAGACTTACAGTCAAAAAACAAAATTATCAGGTCGAACACTGAAAATATTAGTCTTAAAATTTTTAAACATTAGTAAAATGGCTTCCCAAATTGTTCGAAAAATGTATAAACACACTATGTACATAAAAATAGTTTTTGAATTGTCTCCTAATACAGACAAATTTGTCTAAAGTATACAGTTTTATGTAAAATCCCCGGCAAAAATTTAAAATTTATACAGTGTAGTGTAAAGTCTACAATCTTTTTTTCTCTCCTACAGTCTGTGAAATAATATTTAAATATATCGCCTTACTGCAGTAACATTACTAAGAATAAGATATCTGATTTGTATAAAACAGAATATGAATAAAATGAATGAGGGAGGGGGGTGTAATGATGCTGATGTAGATTGTGTGATATTTAAATGTATGCAATCTAGATACAATTTATAAAAAAGTTAATTAATTTTTTTTTATTTAGAGGGAGATATATCCCTTATAGCAAAGGTACTGAATTTATTGTGCTCTTACATCTACGGATATATAAATAGTTTCGAAGTAAATGGTTAAAGAAATTGGTAAGAAATGACTTCATGAGAAAAGTTTTTCTTTCAAAGGAAATAGTTAGGATATATCCCGCTATAAAATGCCTCCTCGAAGACAGATTCTGAATCCTCATGAGGATAATTACGCAAAGAAGGCAGGGCTTAAAAAAGTTTTTCATGGGAAAAATGAAGGAAATAATAGTTAATAGCTGTTTAATAATGAATACAGCTGCTTTCTTAATTTATATTTCTGAAAGAATTCCATCAGATTGGATTACTTTGAATTGGAGCTGTTTTAGAACGTAAGTATTATTTTATTTATGCTGTGCTCATGGAAATCTTTCTGTGAGAATAAATTAAACATTTAGTCTCAACTAAAGAATGTTAAAAAAAGTGTGAGAATAGCAACTTAATGCTAATAAGTGGAAAAAAGAATTAAATAGAATAAATAAAAATTATTCATATAAATATAAATAAACATATATAAAATAATTAATTGGGTTAATTACTTTAAATGGAATGAAATTTTTTTTTAATTTAGTAGTTAGTGCATAAATAATAGAAGAAAAAGCTTAATTCCATAATTACGTGAAGCAAATTAATGAAACTGGCCTTTGTTTCACATTATTAAATTATTATATTTAAGTGATTAGGAAAAAAGTTTGAAAAAATTTTAAAAAAATGCCATTAAACTTCTGTAAGATTACATTATTTTATTTTATTTCTAAGATTAAAAAAATTAAATTTTAGTCTCATATTCTGGTTCTTAAAAATATCATGTATTTTTCTTTAAATTCTGTGATTCCTTATTTATTTTTATTAAGCTTTAATTATTTAAATTCTCCCAACAAATATTTCCTCTCTCTCGATAAAAAAAAAATCTTCTGAATTTATCATTGAGATATGGTAGTTGACAGAGAAATATTGCCGGTTGATCAATGACGTGAAGTTCGTATCCAGCAAAATTCATCTACATAACAGGAGTTTCCGGTGGTTAAATTAAACGCTTCTTCAAAATACTTGAGTTGTGTGCAAGAGAAAAAGTAAGTTTCTAGCTCAGGCATTATCCTTGCTAAGTGTCCTGTGACTCAGAATAACACGTTTCGTTACAAATTGCAATGCTATTAATTTTCTTTAAGAATCTGGATTTATTATGCCATGGATCCGACATTAATTCAATAATATAAATAAACAATAATGTTTAAATTTATATGAGTGAAGAAATGAATCTTACTTAAAGAATGTATTTATTTTATGACGCGATTAAAACTTTTTATCTGAGCTAACTATTCATTTTTATTCTAAAGACTCGTTCTTTTAAACTATAAGATAAGCTTTTAAAGATACACATGACTTTTTTTTCACTCTTCATTAAATTTACTACAGATATTTTTTAATATGTAGTTATTATCATGCCTAAAATTGTTAGTAAAAATATTTTTAACTTTCAAGTTTTTGATATTTTTTTTACCGTTTTATCATATATTTTTAACGTACTCTTTGTAAAATCTATAAAAAGAAATTTATAAAATTTCTATGAATATTTAACTACAAAAAGGAAGAATTAAACACGTAATTTTTTTTCAATTGTATTTTTGATAGAGGAGAGAAAAATGAGGAGCTTTCCATTGCAATTGTTTTTCTAAAAGAGTTTCCATTGGAAATATTTTTGTGGTTGAGAAATTGTTAAGGAAATAATTTAAACAATTGAAACACACATGTTATTATTATTTTTTACCTTGAAACAAAAATTTATTTTCAAAATAATTTTTCTTACAAATAAAATTTTAATCGCAAAAGCATTTTGATTGCTAAAAATCAATTTTTAAAAAACTGTCTGTAATTAAAACGAAATGTTATTGAAAAAAGTTCCTAAATATTTCATCCCCCAAAAAATATTCAATAAAAATATTAGTAACTAAATATTTTATAATCTAATTTGAATAATTTTTGTCCTGATAGATAACTTTTTATATTATTTTTACAATAAACTTTTTGCATAAATTTGGCCTTTTGTTTTGTCCCTTGAAGAAATTTTTTTAATAGCGTGAAAAATAAGATACATATGCTGCATTTTTTGTCAGTCCTTGAGTTTAAAAAAAATTAGATAATTAATTTTTAATTCCTTACTTTTAGTTTGATATTAATTTTTTTTATCATTATCCGACAACTATTATTTACTTATTCTATATGTTTAAATAGCTTCTGTCACATAATCAAGGTGCTAGCTAGTGCTGAAATTTGTAATTTATTAAATGACTTCAATAAGCTGGCTTCGACATAGCAGTCTACAAAACGAAAGATAATGTTCGAATGCGTGTGTCCTATTTACTCAAGAACTACTCAACCGATAACCATTGAAAATTTCACAATTTGTTCTTATTTGTACCAGGAGTATTTGGAGAAAGGTTTGAATGAAATCCGTTTGGTAGCACTATTGTTTTTATGACTACAATGAAAAATGAGGGAGTATGTCTAATTTGTGGATTTTTGGGTAATAACGATTTCATTCTGGCGAACTCATTTCTTGGTAATCAAAATAAAATTTCTTGAACATTACTTGTGCATAAATCTTGCATTCTCTGTTCTTGCAGGCTATTTGTTAGTTTACTGTGGCAAGCCTTTCTTTTTTGAAGAACAACAGGCATTTTTTTTTAAAAAAAAATACGTTGCTTTTTTCTATATAAACGATTTTTCGATTAACTATTTTAATGTTCAGTGTGATACGTAACGTTATAGAGTGCTCCTTATGTAAAGAATTATGTCAATTACGAGTTAAAGGTATGATTTACGTTTCATTATGTTTCGGAGAAGAAAGGATAAAATACATATGTATGAATTGTAATTTAAATTTCGAAAGAATTCGAATGTTCTGTTTGCAAGGAAGCATTTATACATGGCTGAGCATTTGCTTTGGTTGCATTTGGTTAGTTTTACTACAGAATGGTGTAAAAGAGTGTAATAGATAAGCTTCATGCTAAAAGATCTATAATTAATAATAACTGGCTAAGTCTGCGACACAGATTTTGATACTGACGAATATGTGAGTTCGAAAGTCATTTCTTGAAATCCCTTAAAAAGTTTACAATTCTTAGTAGGAATTGAAATTCTAAATAAATGTAAGTTTATTTCCCCACATAAATATTTTATCAAATTATTCTGTATGTTATAATATATATATATATGTGTGTGTGTGTGTGTGTGTGTTAACACCAATAAAAATCAATTTTCGTAATGCGTGTCGTGTGTCCCGTAGACTCGAAAACTACTGGATCGTTTTCCCTGAAAATTTCGCAGTTTGTTCTCATTAGCACCATTTGGAGAGTGGTTTGAATGAAATGAAATACGTGGGGTGGATAAAGTGATGTATCTGATGAGAGTTGGAGACTACGGTGATAAATTTGGTCGCCAAATTTACTTTACGTATCAAAAGTCGTCAAATTTCAATCAAAAATCAGAATGTCGAAATTTTATAGTAACATTGATAATTAGCAAATTTAACGCTGATAAGTAAGAATTTTATGATTTTAAAATTAATTAATAAGACTTTACTGTAAAATTACTTATGACATGAAAATTATATATTAATATATACATATATATATATATATATATATATATATATATATATATATATATATATATATATATATTTACACCCAACTCATTTTTTTACACAGTAGATATGTTCAACAGAAAACCATGAAAAAAAATTCGGGTAAAAAATGCATGTGATGTATAGAAAATTTAAGGATATGTTCCCCAACTTTAAAAAAATCTTGTGAGGTGAAAAAACTCTAAATATTTTCAAAAAAATGTGAAAAAAAGTAATAGTGAAGTCCATATTACATATTTATAAAGCAAAAACAATTCATTTTTAACTAAAAAAAAATTGAAATTAGTGTTCCATGAAAATTCAATCTATAGGTATATACAACACACACACATATACGAATTCAAACTGAAATTAAGAATAAAACTAATTACTAACAACTATTTATCGCTACTTGATAACATGCGTGCACGTTTATTACGAACTATATCAAAAATGCTATCATCAGTAAATATGACAGATATGTCTAGCACAATTGTAGGCTTTCATTCAGATGAAGAATTCGTTATCAACGGCATCTGTTGTTTTTGTTTCTTTCTTACAAAGTCTTATTAGCGGCTGATTTTTTTTGTTTCTTTGGTTTCTCAAGTTGCTTGTATAATTCTTGATAGATTGCTACACAAAACTTATGATACGTTGAAATTTCAATGCACTCTCTATGTCAGAATCATGAGTAAGAAAATGTTGTTCCTTACTTGTAACAAATTTCAAGCCTTCGCGAATTAAATCATTCGTTAATAGCAGAGCCTCACCTTTGATTTCGTCATTAGCGACTTCTTTATTATTATAAACTGTCATAAATTCGATTAAATCGTCTTCATCATAAGAGCTATCTAGCATCAATTCTTCGTTGTCAGCCATTTACCTGTTGTTCATGTAACTCTTATGTTTATAATTATTTTTCTTGTTCGTATTCTAAATGTTTTAATTCGTTTTAATTAATTTTTTTCGTTCTAACTGTCGTCCAGTTATATTTATGTGTGTAAATGTTAATAAATACGAAAATATCAACTACGGACTATTTCTTGGATTACACACAATACGGACTGTTTACACATGATGTTAAAAGCTTCACATTTGATAGTTATAATTTTGGAACACACAGCTGATTTTTGTACTACTAAACTTCCACTTTTGACGCATGCTGGTAAAAGTTTTTTCCAACAATTATTTAAGGTCGATTGGCTCAACTGTTTGATAGCAAAAGAGGCATATGTAATATAAAATCATAATCGTAAACTCCCTCCATGTTTCCACAACAGTCAAATTTCTTTCTACCACTGAGCCTAATATATATTTAAACGTCTGCTTTATGTAGTTCATTTTAAATGCTGCTATAATACCCTGATCGAGTGCCTGAATCAACGAGGTGGAACAAGGTGGTATAAACAGCATTTGGATTTTTGGATGATTCAGCTCTAAGTGGATGGGCGTATTGTCAACGAGCAAAAGTATTTTGAATTCCACACACCTTTTTGTTCCATATATTTCTGGACCTCTGGAACGAAACAGTTGTATTAATTTGTAAACGGATCAACCGTCATCCATGCCTTTTTATTTTCCATCAAATGAATCGGATATTGCTTAATGTTTTTATCTCTTAAAGCTCGTGGCATAAGGGAATTGTTGATTAACAGAAGCTTTATTATTTTATCACCAGATGCATTATTACGAAACAAATATGTCACCCGATCTTTGGCCGCTCTAAAGCCGCCAGCTGATTTTTTCAGAGTTTGTTAGGTATGTTCTTTCAGGCATTTTCTTCTAGAACATTCCCGTTTCATCGGCATTAAATATTTGATAGGGAGTATGACCGCCCTGTTAAATTATTTTTGCTAGTTTATCCAGAAAGCATTTTACAGCATTTTCGCCGGTATCTCCCTTTTTTTTTTTTTTAACATTGGGAAATGCGTGTCTTTTTAGAAAACCTGCCAGAATATAAAATAAACAAGCCATGAAGTAGACCAAGTCATTAACACATGTGTTGGCATAAAGCTACGGACTTCTAATTACACTGTCAGAATTAGAATTAAAAAAAAAATTCGTATTCGTGCTAGACCGAAAAATTAGTGTAAAAAAGAATATTGGTGAACCATGTTATTTCAAAATCGTGTAAAAAAAGACCATGTAAAAAATAGTTGGGTGTATATTATATATAACACATCGATCAATAACTCCCGAGTCTAAAATTGAAAACATTTTTTTTGCAAATTTTTTTTTTATTCATCAACATAACACCTTTTGTTAATCACCTTTTAGGGTGATACAATCCTTCCCCCGCTTTCCCAAACCCCCCCCCCCCCATTTTTTTTTTTTTTCGCAAGAAATCTTTTTTGTTGCGAGTAAATAGCGTTCTGAATCATCGACTCGTTGCTGTTTTTGTTCCATCGAAAGCAATCGCGGCACCCACTTGGAAAAAACCTTTTTTCACTTCACTTCAAAAAACCTTTTTCCTGGACCGATCGACTTAAAATTTTGACACGTTTCAAGCAAAGGTTAGTACTCTAGAAAGACCTGGTTACTGGTTTACTACGAGCGCCATTTCTGGGTTAGTCTTGGGAGTTATTGATCGATGTGTTATATATATATATAAAACATAGAATTGTGTAATAATGTGTAAAACATGGAATTTATATTAAACTGAATAGACAATTTCACCGAAAAATAAAAATAACAAATTTAAAAGAAAGAAAATTTAAAAAATAAATCAAAAAACTGAAATATCAAAAATTATGTAGGAATTTAAAAAATTAAAAGATCAAAATGTTTTTTTAAAAAAAAAAAAAAACGGGGGAAAAAAAGAAAAAGAATATATTTAAAGCTGTAACAGACTTTAGATTGTAAAGCTGGGTTATTCTAGAGTTATGGCTCAACCTATTCCCACTAAAAAAAATATTTTTAAAACTGGTTATAAAGCCAAAAATACAAATTGAATGGAATTTGAAAGCTGAATCCAAAAAATTAAATTAAAAAAAATAACAGCACAAGATGCCAGTATAAATCTTTAAGAATAAGAGCTAAAATAACTAAAACAAAAAAGTTATAAAAATCTCAAAAAATAAAACAAAATGATCAAAATTTTGTTAATATGTGTAAATTATTACGAACATGAGTGCATTCTTTCCTGCAACGCTTCTCTTATCCCTTTCAGGACGCCACCCCTTTGCGTAGGACGTTCCCTCCAGACGGAGGAGAATCGAAAAGAACTGTCGCAAGGGCACGGGGTTTTGCGTCTCTAAGCCTAACTTTAGAAAAAAAAATCATACAAAATAAGTTACGCTGTTGGCACTTGAAGTAAAGCGTGCCGGGAGAAGTTGTGAAGAAGCAAAGTGTATCTGCCGGGAATTGTCGGAGCCTTCCTTGGATGTGCAGAATATTACTGCGGAAGCCGACCACAGTGAAGAGTAATAACCTAGTGAACTGAACGTTGCCATGTAATAACTGTGCCTGTTGCCATGTAAAATTGTGACATTAATGCGTGTTTTGTTCCTATATCTGTTTGATTGAATTGAGAAAGTGCTGTGAATCTGTTATTGTCCAAATTGCGCTACCTGTGTGTTCTCTTGAAGATTTACGAATAAATCGTCCTTTGTCGTTATCCTCCGAGTTGGGTATTGATTTTCACTCCCCCGAGGAGAAATATTTTCCGTAATAATAATATAAATACATACATACACATACACACACACACATATTATATATATATATATATATATATATATATATATATATATAGGCAAATAATGTTATCGAAAATTCGTTAAAATCATTGTATCTTAATATTTTATTAGTATTTAATTTCATTTCGGTTAAAAAATATATTTTGTCCAGAGGTACTGAATACAAAAACATCATTGAATGAAATGCAACCCAATTGGATTCTTATGTATAACCAAGTAATTTAAAAACAAGCTGCAGATGAAGAGGGGGGGGGGGAAATCAGAAACAAAATAGCAGTGAAACAGAAAGAAAAAAATCAATTATTACGTACTAATCAATTTTGTCATTTTATTTGAATAAATGAATTGATATTGATCTTTTTCCCATTGTATTTTTTTATTAATAGATACTATATACTCAAATTTAGGAATAGCGAGGCCTTATTGCATCCGCTAGTATGAATATAGTATAACACATAGTTAAGTATTGAATTAGGATAAAACAAACTTTTTTTCTTAGGTGCTAAATTGTTTCAATCTATTTCCGGAATATAAGGAACAGATTTTTTTATATATATTTCAATAGCTTTTGTTGACTTTTTTAACCATTATATTGCAGTATTATATAGATTTTTTTAAAAACTATTCGACCGAAGATTGATTTTAAACTGAATTTTCAAAGGGAAGGACACTAAGGTCTACTTGTTTACTTTCAGTATGCTTGTTTGTTTTTCTTAAGAATTAGTAGATATTAGCTGATGGTTTTTTTTATACATTTGTTATTGTGTGCAACTTGGTAATAATTTAGATTCCTTCCTCTAAATTATTTTAATATTGCTGCATTAGCTAACTTCTCAGAATTTTAACTAACTTCTTTGTACTTTAATAGGAACTTTTTTTAAAAAAAATCATTCAGAAACTAAATATTTATCTTTGAAACATAGTGGCTTTATATTTTACCAAATATAAATTTAATTTAATACAAATTTTCTGGACCGCGATGACAATTTATATTCGTTTCTAAGCATGTAGTCCAATATTATTTTTAAAACAGAATTTCTTCTTTGTAGTAATGGTTATTCATATAGGAATTTGCATAATTATCTACATCATTGTAACAATAAATCCGAACAGCAATAATAAATACGAATTTTATGCTTAAGATATGCATAATCTCGTTTTGCATCTTCTAATCCTGACCTTATAATATATATTCAAACAAACAAGTTATCATCATTCTATTTTAATCTCTCAGTATTTTTCCCAAGAACTTTATTTTTTTCATGAAGCTCTAAATGTAGCTGTACTTGTGGTCAAATATGGCGGAAATATGCAAATGGAGAAGTCGAGTTCAATTTAATTGATTTTTCAAGAAATTAAAAAGAACCCCTTCACTTTTAAAATTGGTTCCGTAAATTAATTCTTTTAATTGTTCTTTTCTTCTTGGAGTTGTTGTGTTCCGATGTTAAGTAATCAATATCTAGGGATGTTCTGACAAATTAAAGGAAGTTAAATATTTGTGTCTGCGGCTGCTACAAAATTTGTTTTGCGCTCATTTTTTTTTTTACTTCCTGTCATGCAATTTGCATTAGAATAGTAGTTATATAAATAGCTTAAATAGTTTTCCCATGTAATAGAAATCACTATTGAGATTAATTTATTTAATGAATACTGTCAGAGACGTATTGTATGTATATACAACAAAAAAAAAATTATACCAAATTTCTGGCACTTTTTTTTCTTAATATTATTGGTTGTCTTTGTGTTTTAGGAAAAAGATATGAATACGGTTTATTCCATAACATTGAGTACAGTAGATAATTATACTCTTGGATATTCTCTAGAACAGTGCATAATTATATTACTATATTTTTAATTTTTTCGAACGAATAATATAGGAAAGTAAAGTTTGAAATAAATAATTTCATAATTTATCCGAATAGACGAACTTAAATAATTCAAAATTTTAGATAATTCAAATTTGTTTCTCAGTCCCTAGTAATATGCATACAACAGTGGAAAAATTGTGGAGGATTCGAATTTTATTTTGGATAATTCAAATTTTCTGTGACGTGGACGGTGAGGGTGGTGACGAAGAGTTGCAGGAAAATTCCCTTATCTAATACACCAGATGTCGGGTGTAATAATAAATTCATAATTTATCTGAGTAGACGAACTTCAATAATTCAAAATTTTAGATGATTCAAATTTGTTTCTCAGTCCCTAGAAATATGCATACAACAGTGGAAAAAATGTGGAGGATTCGAATTTTATTTTGGATAATTCAAATTTTCTGTGACGTGGACGGTGTGGGTGGTGACGAAGAGTTGCAGGAAAATTCCGTTACCTAATTCGCCAGATGTCGGGTAGAAGATTCTATTTATTCATCACTTCGTGCCTTAAAATAATTTGCAATGGTTCAAAGACTGAGTTCAAAGAGGCAAGCAAAATGCATCATTTTTTTTTCAACTGTTGGAATTTGTTAAGGTAAAAATATATTTTATTTAATTAAAAAATATAAACACATGTAGTGTGTATATAATATAAATACAAGTATTTTGTAAACTAAAACTTATTTGTTAAATCTTTGATCGTGGAGTTAACTTTTTAAAAAAATTTATCTCTTCTCTTTAAGAAAATATATCAAATTCGATATTTTTCCCTGGTCCCTTCAGTTTTGAATTATCCAAGCTTGACTGTACGAGTATTTCTTATAGTATACGATAATCGATCGTTCCAGATGACACAACTAGGGTAAATATTATGACATTCTTATTCAATTTACTATGTAAATTAATTTATTACTATGTTATGAAGTTAATTTATTTTTCTGAATGTATTTAAAACTGATAATATTTTAAGACTAAAAATTCTCTAGCAAAAAATATTAATTTAAAAGAAATTTGTTTTGACTGTTTTATTAATTGATACATCTTTATCCGTTTCAAAATATTTTCAAATATCAGGTTAAGTATCTTCAATTTCTAATTGAATCTTAAGAGGTAATCCATACTAATTCAAATTACTAAATTAAAGATAAAATATATTAAAATTTTTGTTACGGACTTATGTCTTATTTATTTATTGTGACATTGATTTAAAGTCCCTCAAATGTTGAACCATGTTAATGTCTTAAAATTCATTATTGTGGCAACAGTTGTGTTGTGGCATTATTGTGGTTTGAAAATTTGAAAATATTTGAATTTTATCTTATTCATTTTGTTCAATACAGAAAGAAAAATTAGTGTACTTGTAATAACTTTCGAGAATTTATTTAAATAATACAAAATATTCTTCCTGAACAAACTCAAATATCTTCAAGTTCAAAAATTATTTTGTTTATAAAGTTGCAAAATTTGCACAATCTACCCAGGATTTTTTTCAAAAAAAATAAGGAAATTTATTCAATTAACATCTTAAATGTAATGTACAAAAACAAGTAAAAACTTTCGTTCCAAATTAAAATATTTAAGTCTATTGTTGTCAAATTTTATTGTATGACAATTGAAATGTTTATCATTGAAATTAGTCTATTGTTATAATTTTTTTCTAATTTCATTGAAATTAGACTATTTATATAATTAAGAATTATTTATAATAACCATGTTAAAGAATTTAATATTTTCCCCATTTAAACAATTCTGAAAAATAGGTTGAAATGTTTAACAAAACACATAAGCTTTTCAGCTTTTAATCTCAGGAATCTGGTTAAACTTTTAGTGCTTGACTTCGGCCTGTATCTTGCCCAAGATAATAATATTAAAGAAAATGTTATTGCTTGTGTTGTTTTTACAATACGTACCCTCAACATCATAATTGCTGCACGTAAAGTCGCCATTTACAGGCATTAATTTACATGTAATTATTTAAAATTTCAAATATTTGTATGTTTTCGTAAGAAGTTCATGTGCTTAAATAAAAAATATTAATACGTTTTCAATGAAAATTATGTCTAGTATCACCTTGAAAAGAACTTATTTTTAATCGAGTTGGTATATTTAAGGAAATGAGCTTCCAGGAAATCATATTTATATTACTCTGAATTTAATTTTGAAATAAATATTGCAGATTTTAAGCATGCATATAATTATAAAGAGATATTAAAGGAAAAAATTTTCTTACGTAATTTTTTGGAAAATTATTTCCTAAATCTGAGTACTCTATGTATGAGGGTATCAGCAGTTAAAAGATGTGGAATAATTCAATATCAAAAGGACATTAATGATAATATCAGGTTATAAATCATTAGAAATATCATTAAATCTAAAGGAACTCTGTTGTAAATATTTTTTGATACAACACAAAAGTTATTTTCCTTTGCCAAATAAGAGGCATCTTTATTCTTTTTTCCTAATATGATATCTCTATAATAAAATTTGGGAGCTGATTCAAGGAAAGATTTTCTTATTTCCTTTCATGGTTCGTAAACGTATTATAGTATTTCATCAGTTAAATATGTTGAGACGTTTCTCGTGTAAATTCAGTTATACCGAGAAATTGTTTTAAGAGAGACTGATCTTAGATTAGTCAATTAATCTATGGTGTATAATGTTCCAAAATCCGACGAAAAAAAACTCTTTTTTGGATATCCAAAAATGACAAATTCTGTTTAGTTTCATCACATTTTAATGACAAATCTGAATAATTTTATAGGCTGCAACTATTTTCTTTATTTATTTTGATTTTATGAATTCATGGTTTTCTTTTTGTAACTTCGTTAATTCGTTTTTTATCTTCATTCATTGATATTTTTATCATGTTTTTTATCATGTTGTTGCAATTTGTCTTCTTTTTTTTTTTTTTTTTTTTGTTTACTTACTTTTGTGAATCACGCATGATAAATGTGGTGCACGAGATTTGTTTTATGTGATTTCAATAAAAAAAAATCAGAAGAGAAATGTTTGATGCCATTCTTCCTTACATGTATACTATAAACCTCTTCAAATCGAAAACAAATCGTTGCAGCCTTTATTGAAAATAATTTTACTGCTCGAGTAACCAATTTATTTTTTTCTCTGAGTTTTTATAACTTTGGATAGATTTGATATTCGAATATATTTTAATTATGCTTTTCCTACTAAATTAATAAATAAAAATGAAATTCATAAAGTTAAAACTATTTATTTTTTATTTTTATTTAGTTTTATGAGTGCTCATATTCTTTAAATTTTTATTAGACATACACACAAGTCATCTAAAATTTATTTATTGCTATTTGCTTGTATGTCTCAGGAACATCTGAAAAATTATTAATATTTATGTTTTTCACTCTATATTTCATTTCTTTTAAGTTTATAGCTTTCGTTCTTTTCAGACTTAGAAATCAATTATTTCTTGCATTTCTTATTTCGCAATGTTCAATTATTTCTTGCATTTCTTATTTCGCAATGTTAGTATGCTTGCTTCCCCATTACAATATGCCCAAATTGAAAATGTAGGTTATGAACTGCCATCTATTGGATAAAAAGGTAATCATTTTTCCTAAATGTTGTCTTCGCGTAATGTTAAAAAATAGTACCAAACTAAGCCCATTTTTTATAGCAAGAAAAATGCTCCAACATTAATATTATATTCAGATTTCTCTCACTTTGGAGAGCAGCATATTTTATTTAATTATCTGATCCGAGTTTAATAAATCTTTTTTTTTTTTCATTTGTAAAATATGTTGCTCATTTCGTTTCTTATATTATAACATTAAATCAAAATTTATCATTTAAAGTGATTAATTGATGATTTTTAAAGTGTTTCAAATCTTAAAAGACGCAATATGATAACAGGATACATACACTCATAGATACTGTAACCACACGGACTTATTTTAATAATGAAGCATTTCTTTGTAAATGAAAACGTGATTAAGATTTCTATCTGGCCTTACTCTGAAACCAGTGGGTTACAATAATCTTAATTTGCGTCAAAAATACTTCATTCTCCAGAAAAAAAAAACCTTTCATTTAATTTCATAATTCCAAAAATAATGATATCAGATTATATATTTATGTATTATGTATTTTACCATAAATTCCTTTTTATTAGGAGTGTGACAAAATTAATAATAAAAAGCTTATATTTTTGCTTCAACAACTTTTGTAATACTCTCAATACTGATGTGCTAAGTAACCCTGGGATGTTTTCTAGATCGAAATTATCAAAATTTGGGCATAATATATTTGATCCCTTTTTTTAGTAAATTTTTATAAAAATAAATAATTGTGCCTTTAACCTTGACTCATATGTTTTATTACATAATATAAAAAAACGGCTGATGCAGTTCTTATTTTCCTGTTAATTAATTAGACAATCAATCTTGTTACTTAGCGAGAAACACCAAAATTTCAAAATAAAACAACACATAATTTGGGTTTATATATCTTTTATTTAACTGATAAAAATATTTTATTCTTAATCATATTAAAATGACATTAAAAACGAATCACGAGTGAAATTTATTGATATAAAAATTATTTAATAATTTTTAAAAAATTCATCTTAAAATTTTATTATATATATATATATATATATATATATATATATATATATATATATATATAATAAAATTTTATTTTTGTGTGTGCGTGCTTACGTGTGTGTTTGTGAGTGTGAGTGTGTGCGTGTTTGTGTGAGTGTGTATGTTACCAAAAATTATTCTCTATTAAGATCTCACCATTAAAAAAGCTTTCAAAGATAATAAATAGAGAGGTATTCTTTTTAA
The DNA here is from genome assembly GCA_019974015.1 of Nephila pilipes. Classification (NCBI taxonomy): domain Eukaryota; kingdom Metazoa; phylum Arthropoda; class Arachnida; order Araneae; family Nephilidae; genus Nephila; species Nephila pilipes. The sequence goes on from BMAW01087746.1 coordinate 657,956, forward strand.
TTATTATGATAACTTAAATTTAAAAAACGGTGTTTCTAAGTGTATTGTGTACTAAGAATTTATCAATGAGGAATAGCAACATGTGATTAAAGGCTATTCGGGTGTTGATGAAGATAAAATTTTAAGAGAGTTATAATGAATCATGGGACTAATTTCAGTCTTAACATTTCAAAACAAAATGTTTTTTCTTACATGTTAAGAAACAAATTTGTTTAGGTATTGATAATTTTATTATTAAATTAAGAATTCACTACGATATCCTATTAGGAGCTTTTAAGCAATTTAAAAACTGTAGTAATTCTAAAACTAAAAATGACTTTTAGTAAATTAGATATTGTTAATAATGAGAATTTTGAAAGATTTAAAAATTGCTGTTATTACTCCCCAAAAAAGAATTATGTTTACTTACTTCGACAAAGTACCGAATAATTATGTTATTAAATGTAAAAGAAATCTACTTTAACTCAACTAATAAGCATCTTGAGAAATATGATTTTTCTAGAGCTGTTAGGAAAAGTTAGAAAGAAATTTCTAGTAGAATTATTGCAATTTTTTTTTTTTTTTTTTTTTTTTTTTTGGAAATCTGTGCCAGTATCAACAATGTTAAACCAACCTAATAACTTTCAACACTAAAATTTCATGAAATGCTTATAAAATTTGGAACAACAATTAATGGTTCGAATACATACATTACTCTTGCTGGTAAAAAATTACAAAAAATATCTTAGATAAATTGAAGAGTACTGCCATTATTAAAAATAATGTGCTGATGTGCTGATATAAACAAATATACTGATAATAAACAGATTTATATACTATTTATAGTTATGATTTTAAAGATCTTTTTAATTCTATCAGCATAGAGGATTTTATTAAACTTCTAAAAGAGATTTATAAGAAATTTAATATTAGTAAGAGAACTACACACAGAAGGTTTAGTTGAGTTAAGCTTAAAAGAAATTATATATATTTTTTTAATAATGATATTTATAAACATATTGTAAGTATACTACAAAGTAGTCCTAAAAGTTATTGCTAAAATAAATATATTAGTCAATATATAAATATTTTTACAGCATCTATTTTTTTAAAATAATACAAAAATAGATTAAGTCACACTTCCGACAAGTATTTCATAGAATAAATTCAAAATAATGAAATACAACTCGCGACTAAAATTTCAAATTTTAGTATGTTTGAATGTTTTGAAATAATTTAACTGAACTCTACCTATTGTATTTTCCTATGCTTGCCCTGCAAAAATTAAACTATTTATATAAATATTAACTATTTGCAAAGGCAGGTAATTTTTAATTTAAATATAGACTGATTAAATACACCTTTACTGAATTGCTCAGGGAGAAATTTCTTAAAATTTTAATGATCTTTGCTTAAATCTATGAATAAATGGAATTATTTGTAAAGAATTTTGTTTATATATTAACAGAATAACATGTTATTCATCTGTGTTGTATTGTTAACAATACATGGTTTAGTAAATGTATTTTATACAAGTTAGATAAAAATTTCTACTTTTGACCACTTTTGTAAATAACATTTTTTCAAAGATTTAAATAATTGTGTATTCAAGTTCCATTTCTCTGTATAAGTTAAATTTTAAATTAGAATTAAAATGATTTTCCTATACAAGCTTTTAGTGAATGTAATACTGTATTAATTTTAATACTGATGGAAGCACTGATTATAAAGATTTCAAAACTCTATTAAAATTTTCTAAATAATTTTATTACAGTCTATATTGATAAAGTACCTAGAAATTATGCTTTCATGTGCAAAAAATTCAAAATGTTATTATGACTAATAAATATCTATTTAATAACAATTATTTTGTTGAAGTCTAATGGTAGAGAAATATTGAATAGAAATACTGCCCTATATAACAAAATTGGTTATAATATATATATAATTTTAAAAAAAAATTTCATATTTTTAACACGGAAATTCCATTATGCTGCTATAAAATTCCGTGCAGTAACTAATGTTTATAATGACAGAGTTATGATTTTACCAGCTACAAAAATTATTACAAAATACTATAAATAATTTTAACAAGTCTGCCCTTATTGAAAACAGTTATGACACTGTTAATTAGCAGAAAAGAATTTTTCTCCACCTGTAGTTACGATTTTGGCAATCTCTTGAATTATACAGATATTGAAACTTTCTTAAGAGTTTTTCTGATTATTTTTGAAAAATGTAATGTTAATAAATTTATTTCTCGTAAAAAAAATTAAATACTTAGTTAACTTATTTCTAAAGGAAAATTATATGGTATTTAAAAATAAAAAATATAAACAAATAAAAAGGCACACCACAAACTGATCCTGCTAATAGTAGTGTTGTTAATATTTACTTACACTTCTATATACAAAATTATATAGATAATAATAATTTTACTTTGTTTATAAATAATGATGCTCTTATAATTTTTCAAATTAAGATCATCAAGAATAATCCATATGTTAACTCATATTATCTTTTTTAACCATCTCATTTTAAATTTATTACAAACTAATAATAATATTTCTGAAACTGAGTACTTATATATTTATTTAAAAGCTGTTAATAATAAATTGCATTGAGAAGGGAAAAAATATTCATTAGGCACAAGGTACTTTTCTGGAGCAGTTGCTTTAGTATCTGGATTTTTAGGAATTTCTTACATAATTACGTCTTACATATTAAAAAATTAGTTAATAGTTATTTTGATATTCATGAAATTTTTATCAAATTTTACGTTTACTTTTAAGCAAATTATTCCATAAATTTCCTTATAAAAACAATTTAAAATATAAATAATATGAAATAGAATAAATTTTGTATATGAGTTATTCAAAAAAAATTTAACAATTTTACTGTTTAAAATTTTTAATTATTAATTAATTATGTTTTCTTATTTGTTTCTTATTTATTGTTTATAATATTTTAAAAATATTTAAAACTCTATTTTCGCAATGATTTCTTTCCTTTTTAATTTTTTTAATTCTTACTAAGAATTAAGACTTGACCAGCTCTTCATTTCCTTTCTATTGTGGGAGTGAGAATTCTTTTCTCCCTATGTCATTAGAATTATAATTACTTGGCATGTGTCGAAGTTTTTGAGTAAGATTTTAATTGTTTTTCATCTTTTTTTACATTCTCTTTTTCGTTTTTGATATAAGTATGTTTAATCTTAATATGTTCTACTTTTATAATTGTTTTTTCCTTTCTGGTATTTATTTTTTTACATTTCTGGTATTCATTGTTTTTAATTTATCTTTATTTTTAATTCATCTTTAATTTATCTTTTTAAATTTATCTTTAGTTTTTACCTGACTGTTATAAAGTAAATCCTTAGTGGGATAGTTTGGAACATAATACAAGTATAACCACACCTGAGTCTGAAACCTGTGACCACATTAAATTGTTTTATTTTTATTTTTTTCATTCTCCAATAGTTTACAATAATTTTATATTTACTGTGTTCCTCCTATACTTTAGTATTATTTTCTTAAAAATAATATTAGCCATTTAATTTTAATTTTCATTATTTAATTTTAGCTTTTGAATTTGCATAATAGCTAGAATTATAGAGTTCATAGAAAGGTGATCATATTTATCTTTGGAAATGAATAGATTTGCATGCTTTGAAAACACTTCGTGCATAACTAATTTAGAAAAAAATTAAAGAGAATGTATTTATTTCTGAGAAATTTAAAATTTATGAAGTTTAAATCAAAAAGTACTTACAATTCGATGAATAATGTTTGAAAGTAATACTACGAATACTCATAATAAATATTGATGATTTGCTTTTATTTTTTGTATCTTTGCGTCAAAATACAGTCTATTTGATAAAGAAAAAATATATATATATTTTAGCCTTTTATTTATAACTGTCCAAAGACTTGAGTCAAATGGTAGTAATACTCTTAGCCTCCAGTATAAGAAGGTGTTATCCAAACCAGTATTCCATAAGGTATCTTAGGATTTCGGAAAGTTTATTATAAGCACTTTCTCAATTATAAAACTTCTACACTTATCCTAAATTATTACATAAATATTTTATGTATTTTTATTGTTTATTTATTTTTTTTCCTTATCTGTCATTTTTTTTAAATTTTTGTTATTTTTTAGTAATTTGTGTACATTTTTTATTAATTTTCTTTCTTTTACAAAACTTTACTCACCTGCTTTCCTCTTTTTAAAAATTGATAATTCTTTTATTTCTATTACTACACAAACATACACACATATGTACATTTTGGCGATGTTTCCTGCCTGCCACTTTAATGGAAGGGCAGAGCTCTTTATCTGGTGGAGGAGGATTGATCTTAAGTGACAGAGAGGATTCGAACCCTCAGTATTTGAATCCGATGAAAAAACTTTCGGTCTTGTTTTGCAGTGTCCTTAATAACCAGGCTAAAAAGGATAGTTATAAAGGTTAATCCACCCGATAGATTAGTTTTTAATGCATTTTAATTTCTGTTCTTGATGTTGAAAATAACCGACACATACTCTCGCTCCCGTATCGTCACGATGATGTGCAATAATCAGGGGACTCTCTGAATGATATTTTAAGAGAATATCCTTTTTCAATCATTTCTACAATTGATATATATCTCCTTCCTGTTACATTGAGTTTCGTTTGGATAGTTTCCATTCGATGTCGTCGACTGTCTCTAGTTGAGATGGCGGGTCTGTTTGATGAAAGTACAGTAATCGGGGGAAAAAAAGTTGTGATTTATTAGTGAGTGTCCCAGCTGACATGCAGAGGAAAGTTTTGCATTGGGAGCACATGCAACCATTAGTTTTAGACTGTGCTGCCATATAGTGTTCAAGTCCTGTGTCCTCAACACTTCGGCACCTCTGCTTTTTGCCTGTTTTAGGCAGGTTGTTTTTCACCCCATGAGGGTAGAGGAGGTTAGTAAAACTTGTTTACCAGCAGTGATTCGAACCCCTATCTCTCGGTCCGAAAAAAATCTTGCTTCCTCCATCGGATTAGTTATCAAGGTCTTTTAATCCGTTGTTGTTGAAGTAAGCCACCGCACGATTTCATAAAACTCTTAAAACCTAATCTAGTTATTATAAAGAATATTTAATTCTAATAATTATTATTTATGTATGATTTTGATATTTTTTAAATAATGGTTTAAATACATTATTTGCATGTTCTGTTACACTTATATACAAACACATATATATGTGTACGGGCATTTACATACAATATATGTGTGTGTGTGTGTGTGTGTGTGTGTGTGTGTGTGTGTGTGAGAGAGAGAGAGAGAGAGAGAGAGAGAGAGAGAGAGAGAGAAAGAGAGAGAGAGAGAGTCTGTGTGTACTGAACTTTTTAAATCAATATTACTAAGAGTATGAGGACTTCAAATTTACATTTTATTCACATATCCTGTAGTATTTTGTTCACACACACAAAGTTGTTAATCAGAATTTGTTTTAGTCACATTAATTATTTCCTTATATCTAGGTGATTTGAAATTGATTTCACAGCTATCTTGATTCAAAAAGCTTTGAAATACAATAATTCTATGAATTTACATTTAATTTGTATTACTACGCATCACAGGATTAACTGTAGTTATTTCTCCATTCACTTTCACAATGGTTTTTTTTTTTATTACAGTTGATATAATTCAAATATTTACTTTCAATCCGCATTTCCCTTTTCTCGAAACATCAACCCTATTTTCAATTCATTTTAATCTTTTCTACTTGCGGTAATCATGCATTTGAATCATGAAACTATGCACAAAACAAGTGTATTTTTCTTTTTGAAGTACTCAGACATTTCTAAAACTTGTCTAACATGTAGAACTTCTTTCACAAAATGCAGCAAGAATACACTAGAAAATACCCACATTCAAGCACAAATTAAATTTGCTTGTTGAAAAAAAAACATTATATACATTCTTTAAGATATTCTAACATTTATTTTTAAAGTGCGTCCTTTGAGGAATCCACCACAATACTTATTTACACACAAGCACTTAATAACTAATACCTTTTAATTCCACACTATACATCTAACATTAAATAGCAAGTCCCCTCAGATACAGAACTGAAGGCTCATTAATCAAAGTAGTTTTGTACCTTCAGTTCTCTACATCTTGACAATAGTCGCATTGTGGTTGATCCACGGCCCGCCGTTCTTCAACCTCTATCGATCAGCACTTATTCTCTTTGTTCTCTACCCTTATTCAACGCTGTAGATATCGCTTCCATTTTTCCCTGAAGGATGATGTACGACGTACAATCGTTGGGCAGTTCGTGGGAAACCTTGCACACTCTGTGTGGCTGTTACGTATCGACAAAAACAAACGACAAGTATCAGCGATACCACCCATCTGGCTGTGGGATGCTACATTTTTTCTCAGAGGTCGCGTGAATACCCTTTGAAAAGTACGGTCAAGGGGAAGTTCCGTTAACGTACTTTACTGGCACCTGTCGCGAGAAATCAAACTTAGAATTATTATTTTTGATAACTGTTCGATGGATTCTTTTACTTTCTAATCTTCAGAAAAATAGAACTTGTTTTCGTAATAAAGATTTATAGGTTATTGTTTCGTTTGGTTATTATTTAATGGGATTTCCTCCTCCATTAGGTTTTATAAATCAAACCAACGTTTTTGGTAAATATTATGAATTAAAAAAAAAAGAAACATAGAATTGTGTTTGGCTGGTTCATAATTTTAGTGAACTTTTTTATGTTTCTTTCTAATTTTTTAAAGTCAGGTAAGGCTTTGTAAATAGTGTGATCAAGGATAATAGACTGAGAAGCTAAACGAGGATTAAAATTCCAAAATGCATGGAAGAAAAGGATAAACTTTATATTTCTAAAGTTAGAGAAGGAATAATATACTGTCGAAAGATTCATTATTGAAAATTGTACCGACAAAAAAAAAATCTTTCCATTTTTCGTTTTTCATAAAAAGTAAAATGTAGAAAAAAAATATTGCATGTTGGGGTAATGTAGTGTAACTAATTAATTCCCACTAAAAAAATATATTGATTCGCAAGTTTCCAAATGATTCGAAATATGTATTCTCCAAGATAATAATAATAAGTCAAATGATATGAGAAAAAAATACCTCAAGCAATTATTTTTGAAACGTAAAAAATGCTTAGAAAAAACCGTTATGAAATAAATAATACTCCGCATAATAACCATGTATTTTTTTCCCATTCAGTTTATCGAATATTCAAAAACTCAATTTTTATTTATGATTTTCATTATTATAATTAGCATGCTAAAATTCCAAGCAATTGAGAATTTTTTCTTATTTAAAATTATACTCGACTTAATGAAGGTGACTGTGTGCTTTAAAATTTTTAAATACTTTTAAAATTATATATATATATATATATATATATATATATATATATATATATATATATATATATATATATATATAT